>LOJH01026057.1:19877-30491 GCA_001685095.1 Ellobius talpinus
TGCAGGCATACACACAGACAGAATATTGTATACATAATAAATAAATAAAAAAAATCTAACTAACTTGACTAAAAGTTTGATTATTATGAATGACTATCTATTAATCTTAATTATACATTACATTTTTAAATGAAGTGTATAAACAATACCTTAAACAAGAGTAGAAATATTCATATTAAAAATTGACCTTAAATTTGTATCAATAAACCAAAGTACATACCAATGTAAAGTATTCATTTCTACATCATATCACTCTTTTTTTTCTTTAGAAAGACCTTGACTGTAACCATTAACCATTTATAATCAACCCCTTTTAAATGAAAACAAACATTTATAAAGAATATTTGGGAATTTGGTGTAGCTTTTTAGACTACTTCCTGCTGGTTGGGGGCACTTTTAATCAGGTCTTTCACGAGGTTTCATGTGTGGTTGGTCCATCTCAGCCAGCAGTCTTAAAGATGTCATGGATGTTGGACCACCTGTACCATCACTTCAAAGGGTCTTGTTTGATCAAATCATATTAGCCAGTAAGGAATCCACAGCTTTCTATATCCTCTGTGGAAACAAAAGCAGAACTTCTTTTCCTAAGTTACATGTACTTAGACTTAAATTTTGAAGTCAAGATACCTTTAAAATATATATGTTGATTTAGCTTAGCAGCCTAAACAATAAGATGTTTCTCTGTAGTTAGCTCACTCAAAGTCAAACAATTCAAAGGAAACACAGTAATGTACATAATCCAGACCCTTTGTATATTTTCCATCTTTGTATGTTTTTTTACCCTATTTCTTTTATTTTTATTTTTTAATTTTTGGGTTTTTTTAAGACAAGGTTTCTCTGTATATATTTGGCTATCCTGGATCTCATTCTGTAGACCAGGCTGGCTTTGAACTCAAAGAGATCTGCCTGTTTCTGTCTCCCAAATTCTGGGATTAGAGGAGTGTACCACCACACTCAACTGCTCTATTTTTTAAGTACTTTCTCTGTCCTTTTTCTTTCTCTCCCAAGGCTACATATATTTTTAAAAAACACCATAAACTGTTTAGAGGTTTTTGTTTGTTTGTTGGTTTGCTTGTTTTTCTCATCTGAATCTGTCTTTACTGTATATCTTTATCTTTTTCTGACCACATGAGTCTTTAATTTGCTAAGCAATATGGCTAAGATTAAAGTTGTGACTTTCACAGCTGGATCAACCCCACTACTTGGCTTCCTGAGACTCTAGCTTAATGGCAGAGGTACTGGCAGTAGCCACATTTTTACCACAACTCTAGAGTTTCTAGTCCCATGCCACCACCATGAAGCATGCCACCAGCTGTTCATAAACACCTTTTAAGTGTTTGGTGGCAGGACCTCTTAGAAGAGCTGCACAGTTTTTGCTACTAAGGCTGAGTCAGGAAGCCTTTCTTAAAGGAGCCACACCTCTGCTCACTGCCAGCAAACAGAGCCTACCAGATACAAGATGGTTACCAAAAACTGCACTTGACTCTGTTCTTGTCTGTCTAGAATCCTTTCTTAAAAAAGCTTTCTCAGGCTTTATGTGGAAATTCTTGCCAAACATTTAGGCACCATTTGTAAGCAGAGACAGTACTTTCATTTCCTGGCTGCTCAGACCAAAATAATCACACAGAAACTATTTTAATTACAACATTGTTTGGCCAATGGCTCAGGCATATTCCTAGGTAGCTCTTACATCTTAAATCAACACATTATATTAATCTGTGCATCATCACAAGGCTGTGGCTTACTAGTAATGTTCTGACATCTTTCTCCTTTGATAGCTACATGGTGTTTCCTAAACTCTACCTACTCTATATGTGTGTGTGTGCATGTGTGTGTGTGTGTTCATATTTCTTGCCTGATTTTACTCTACTAAGCCATTGGCCAAAACAGTGCTTCTCTACAGCCTCAACAACATTTGTTTGTTGTTTTTGTTTAGTTTGCCTTTTTGATACTAGCCAATTTGACTTAAGAGAGGTGATACCATATAGTCATTTCCAGATTGGAACCCTACATAGAGTTATATCAAGAAAACTATGGAGCAGTAATCTTACCACATAACTTTTAATCCCTGCTCTTTCCCTAACCTTCCAAATACTCTTGAAGTCCCTTTGTTTACTTGCTTACCATGTACATATGTGTGTGCTTGTGTTTGTTCATCCTATAGACACACTGAACACTCTTCATGCATATGTAGTATGTGCAAAATATTCAAAGTTCTTGGGCACCTACTAAGTAAGTAGGTTCTAGTATTACAGACATAGTCATAATGAACAAGCAAAGCCCATTTTTGAATATCCCACAGGTGTAACAGGAATGAACAGATAAACAACTAAAATATGAGAAAAAATAAAGAAAAGGGATATAGAAAAGTAAAGTTGAACATTTGGGTAAATAAAGCAGTTATATGTTTTAAGTGTTTTTGATATGTAAAACCATAAAGTAAATCATAAATTTCCTACAATGCCTGAGCATTTACTGTGTGGAATTGGTACGTGTAAATCGTTTAGCCTTACCCACCTTGATCCATATAGTCATTCTGGTCTAAAGATGCATATATAGTTATGGAAATAATTCGTTTTCAATATAGAGTAGAAATACATTTTTAAATATTTTTGTTCTTTGAAATTTCCATACATTTATTCTATATATATTAATCACATTCATCCACCATTACCTTAATCCCACTCCCCCAGTTGATCCCACCACATTCTCCCCCCAAAACCTCTTTTAATTTTTTGTTGTTTTTAACAACACTGAGTCCAGTTAATGTTATCCATATGTACATAAAAATGTGGCCATCCATTATGTCATGAAAACCTTACTAACCTAACTCAGTGTCTATCCTGAATATCAGAACAGACAGGAAATGGGATGTGTGTGTACAAAGGAACCTAGAAGACACAAACTGTATCTGGATGAGTCACACCTCACGGAGTGCATTCTGTGTTGCCAAGCTCTCATAACCCTCTATTTAACATCTCTTCATTATGACTTGTGAAGCTTGCTTCTTGACAGGGGTAATATGTCAAGAAGGGTTTTCCGAGTATTATGTATTATGTAATTCGCTTATAGAATAATTCTTTCCTTCTTTTAGTTTTCTTAATTACCTCTCTGCCTTATTTCTTTACTCCTTATCTTCCTCTGTCTCTTTTTCCTTTTCTCTCTAATGTGTTTATGGATCTCACTTAGAACGCTTGCTTCACCATTTATGTGCTCGTCCCTTTGCTGACTGAGTGTATGACTGAGTCCACCTTGACTGTTTAAAATCACAGTTTTCCTTTGTCAAGTCTTTTCCATCATCCCTCTTCCTGTTTTCTCTCTCTCTCTCTCTCCTAAGTCTTACATCTACATAGTCAATGAACTCTCAGCCTCCTCATTGGGCAACTCCAATTTTACAGATACAGAACATAAGACTGTTGGAATAAAGGGATTTTGAATTCTCAGAAACATTCTTTTTTCCCCTCCATTTCAGGAGAGTGATTAGCACAGAGATACACAATAAAAAGCTTTCAGAAGATGAAATTCTCAGAAAACTTAAGTTGTCTTTTTCCTGTCATTCTTATGCATGGGTAACCAAAAGCCACCTTACTTTTAAAGGACATTAGTGATTGTTTGGAGCAGAAAAAAATGAATGGGATTTTGAAAGAAAATACGTGCAGTTATTACATCCCTGCTTCGTTCAGAAACACATTGTTCATTGAGTTTCTCGAGACTGACTTCACAGCCACACAAACACCAGCATTTCCTCCATGCATTCAAAGCTTCAAGCTGTGTCAGAGGCTTCGCTTCCTCAGTTCTTTCCAACTATGAAGTTACCTGAAAACTGACCCCGAACATTCCGAATGAGGAGCATTCTTTTCCAAGGGTTCTAATAAAGACTCTAAATATGCTCTCTGATGGCCTCTAACTGCACTGTACCTTCCCACTTAGAGGGGAGATCAAAGTCTGTGCTGTCAAGAAAGGGTGAGCAGAGAAAGAATTCTAGACTGGGAGCTGACAGTTTGTAGTTTCATTCTTGTTCTACTAACTAGCATGGGGAACTTGAACACCAAGGTGAGTAGAACACCTCTAACTTACACATAAGAATTTCACTACCCCTTCCCACTCTAGAAGTCTCTGCTAACTCTAAGCATTTAATGATTCTTCCTTCTCAACCTTTCTCCCTTTTTAACAGTCTTAGGTTGGTGGCCCTTTCCTCAGGAGAGGGAGGTATCTGACAGACCTGTTTGTAGGTATTAGTACAGCCCATTACCTAATGGCCATTTCTACTTGTTCTCTACTAGAATAGTCAATGTCAATGAATTTCATTAGTGGAGAGTCACACATGTTTCAGGCACTGGACCACACAATGAATTTCAGGCACTAAGCAACTCAGAGCTTAGAAAACAATGTGGATGGACATCCCCCGCATGCTGCATTGCCATCTGGCAATACATATTTAGTCAATAAGAAGTAGGGTTGGCTTGAACTGAGTTCTCTAAGTTTGTAAGAGGGGCTGTGGAGGGAAATGCTGCTTCCTTATCTTCCTTACTTTTCGTACTAGATTTGATCATTTTCTCGTCCAGAAAATCCGCTATTAAGATACTCCAGTGTTAAAATCAAAACTAATGTGATTTTATTAAATAAAATTGCCTAATTGATTCGGGTAACCATAAGTGATTGACACAAAGAGATCCTAACACTTCATTTCAGTCGGTGCTTCTTGGATATCCAGATCCAGGCTCCCTCTTCACACAAAGCCCAGCATGCCATCATGTGACTTCTCACCTGAGCGATACCAGGTAAGACGCAGGCTTTCGAAAAAGAAGAAAGGTCTCCCTGGGAAGTCCCCAAGACTTCCAAAGTTGTTCCCCCAAAAAGGACCCACAGATACCCCTGCTTTGTAAGTCAACAGCTTTATCCTAGGTATCCTACTCTTTAGGTTTTAGGGAGTCACTGAAGCCTTCTTTACATTATTTACTAGCTACATATGAATTGTTAAGCACGTGTGAGCCAGAAAGCACAAGCGAGGACTATCACGGGATGATACACAGAGAGAGACGGAGAGAAAGAGCACAGATGCATTCATGTCACTCAAGTCGAGTGAACTTCCTGAGGTCCTCCCCACCAAAAAGTATAGATGTTTTCCTGTTGTCAGATTAACAACAATTTCTCTCGCTCTTTCCGTCTCCTTTCCTCACACACACTCAGCAGTCCTTTTATTCTACATCATATTCTCTGGACCTAAATTTTAAAGTCAACAATCAGGAGCTCTCTACAAAAAGAAAGCATAGGCATGACGGTTACTATTGTCACCTTGGAGGAGTCTAAAATCACCTGAGAATGGCCCTCTTGTGTGCCTGGGGGAATTATCCCTCTAACATTAACTGTGGTGGGGGAAACCCCATCATAATTGCGAGTGGAAACTTCCCCAGAGCTTAGGGTACTGAACTGAATACAGAGAAGAAAGCTGGCTGAACGCGTGCATCCGTTTGTTCTATACCTTGGTTGTGGGTAGAATGGGACCAGCTCCGTCAATTTTCTACCACTGTGACTTTCCTGCACGACAGGCTGTAGCCTGAACCATGACCCAGAATAAACTTTCCTTAAGTTGCTTTTGTTTGTGTTTTTGTTTCTCTGGGGTTTGGTTTTAGAGACAGTGTCTCTCTATGTAGTCCTGGCTATCTTGGAACTCCCTAAGTGAACCAGACAAGCCTTAAACTCCCAGAGGAAATCTGTCTCTGCCTTCTGGGTGCTGGGATTAAAAGTGTGAACTCCTCATGTCCAGTCTTATGTCCCTTTTGTCAGTTTTCTGTTACAGCAATGGAGAAAAATCTCTAAGATGTTGGGAGCAGTTTTATTATCTAAAACACAGTAAGCTAGGGAGACAGCTTAGTGGATAAAGTTTAGAGGAGGAAGTATAAGACCTGAATTCAGATCCCAGACACCACATAAAATTCTGGGCATGGCAGCAGGCGCTTGTGATCACAATGAAACTGGGAAAACAGAGATGGGGACCCCTGAGGCCTACCAGCTAGCTTCTTAGCAGAATCAGTGAGCTCCCAGTTCAGGGGGAGATGCTGTCTCCAAAAACTAAGGCAAAGAGCAATTCAAGAAGATACTCAATGTTGACTGTTTGCCTTCACACACATATACTACCTATGCACACACTACACATGCCTGTGCATCTGCATACACACACACACACACACACACAAATATGTTCAGAGAGAGAAAGAAAACTTTGGTCTGAAGCTCAGTGATAAAGCCCTGGCCTAGCATGTATAAAGCCCTGGATTCAATGGCCAACATCATCATCACCTCATTTATTTAGTTTTTTTTTTGTTTTGTTTTTGTTTGAGGCAGGGTCACTCTAAAAGTAGCCCTGGCTGTCCTGGAGCTCACAGAGGTCCACCTGCCTCTGCTTCCCAAGTGCTAGAATTAAATAAAGGTGTGTGCCACGATGTCCAGAATTTATTTGTTTTTTTTAATGTTCATAAACCTACAGCAGCAAAAGCGGCATCACTTTAGCCACTTCCAAGGTTTTTTATTTTCATGGTAAGATCAACTTGAAACCAAGGTTTTTTTTTTTTTATTGAGAAATGGGAGTTCCAACTCTCTTCTTCATGTACACTTCAGGGAAAAAATAATAAATAAAAAATAAACACAATGATAATGTCACCTACTAAGCAGAAAAGATTTCAATTTTCCCAGGACATACTGAATCATGTGCTCATTTGTAAGCCGATATAGCAACGAGTCATGTGTTATGGTCATGAAGGGGACTAGGCCATGGTGTACTGATCTGCTCTTGATCCTGCAGGACCCAGGAATAAGAAAACCAATTTTAACTTGTCTACCTGTAGTCCCTTCCCTACAGCCGTGCTCTGGAGATTCATAAGCAGCATCTTTCTCCTGTGGAAACAGCATATTTCCAGAAGCCTCTGATGCTCCACCAGGGACACATGGAGTGGCTCTTCGATTCGGAGGGAAACAGATACCTGGACTTCTTCTCTGGGATTGTAACTGTTAGTGTCGGTCACTGTCACCCGTGAGTATCCTTAAATCCGGGGGCAGGGCAGTTGCACTCCAGAAAAATATAGACAATAATCATTCATGTCACTTGGAACCCTTGATTTATATATTCTTACTTCAAATTATGTATGTTACAGTCTGTGCTGACACGGACCTACATGCTTTCCTCAGTAAGGAAAAACAAACAAACAAACTTGATTCTATCCTTTTTTTCTTTCTAATGGAAGCTTTGATCATTCCCACTGCACACGCAGCATGGCAAGCACCATGTGATTCTCTGTCTCTCCATGTGTTTCTTGGTGGAGAAAACGTCCCAAAGACAGTGAGTGAGTGAGTGAGTGATAGGCTGAGGGAAGGGACAACTGGCAGGCTGCTGTCAAGCAAACAGAGAGGCATGTCCAGGATAGTAGGAACCATAAGAAGTAACTGCTGAATCCACAATGGATCATCTTTGTGGACTCTGGGAGGTTGTTGGTGATGCTACTGTAACAGAGAGATGCAGCACTAACTGGACATTGACTTAGAAATGCGTGAAAAAAAGCTGAGATTGTCTGAAGCCTTGACCAGCTCTCCCACACGCATGCTGATCCTATGTGTTTCTGTGTGGCCATTCCATTTTATAACTTTTATTATATAATATGCTACTCTATTATAGTTATGTGATGCTTTTTCAAGTGTTTTTAACTGAAAGAGGACAACTTCACTTTCCCCTCCATTTCTACCTCCCAGCTCATCCCAAATACACTCCCCTCGAACCTTTTCCATGCTCCCCCCACTCTCAAATTGATAGCCTCTTTTTCTTGATTGTATTTGTTAGGTAGACATGTGTGTGCACGAATATATATGAATACAACCTGCTTACTTCATTTTGTTGTTTATGTGTACAAAGTTTCAGGCCTGACCACTCGGCATTGGTCATTGATGAGTAAGGGGGCTCATCACTGGAAGAGGCTAATACTCCTTCTCCCTGCAGTCAATGGTTGCCTATAGTTCTTTTTCTAGGGATGGGACCCAGTGACATTTTTCCCCATGCATGTTAACAAGTTCATCCATATTGGCATTGTTCTGGTCTTGGTTTTGCAGCCATTTCTATGGTAGGCAGTTTTACAGCTGACTTACAGTTTTCTGGCTCTTATACTCTTTCTGCCCCCTCTTTTGTAGTGCTTCCTGAGCTGTAGAGGGTCCATTCTCTCTTGCCCTTAAGAATTTGGTGAATAAACTTAATGTTTATACATATATAATAATGTATGTGCAATAGTAATATGCATATATAACAATGTACAATAATACATGCATGTGTATTATATATAAGCATATATACACATACAAAATATTATGGAAAAGTACAGACAAAATCATTTGAATGGGTTGAGGTCTCCCAATCAAAGCAAGGGCCAAGAGGTCTCTCCTGCAACTAACAGGAGGAGAGACATGACTTGGGCCCCCACACTCAACCTTCTCCTTCTCTACTTCCTGCTCTTTCCCTCTTCTGTTTTCAGGAGGTGTAAGTCCCAAGCATCCAAGCTAAATTTCAGAAACCCCTTACAATGGAGTACAAATATTCATGAAAGCAGAGAACAGTGTGAGCAGAATTCTCCAAACACTGACCATGTCCCTGGCAGTAGACAGCTCTTCCTCACACTCTTGACCTTTGTACAGCTTCTTATCAGCTTGACTTTGAGCATTCCGGTTCTGTCTTTATCTCTGTCCCGCTTCTTCTCTCTGCTTCTTTCCTCTCACCATCTCCCTTCACCGTCACCTCCTGCCATGTTTATTTTGTTATATTTTCAACAGCTTTACCCAATTTGATATCTTCAGCCTTGGTCCCTCACCAAAATACAGTAATAAGTTGATACATGCAGAAAGGGTGCCCCACATCCCTCAGTTCTATGAAGAATCTCCCATCTCAACATATGCTGAGACTAACTCCGTCTTTTCCACAAAGCCGATCTTTTTTTTTTTTACTCACACAGTCATTTATTCAAGAAACCCATGTGGACCATCTGCTGGAGAGCTGATGCATCTCTCATTTATTCCTGGAATTTGCCCAGCATTTGAGGCAAGAAAGTCAAAGCTGCCCTTGAATTTTGCTCTTTTCCATTTCCTGCAGCCAACCTGATGCCATAGATTGGAGACCTCCACCAAAAACTCCCCAATCCTAGGGGTTCCTCTTCCCACAGTTCTCATTAGCACAAGTGTTTTCAGAGTTCTTCCTCTGCTTTCCAGAGGAAGGCCACCTTGCCTACCCAGCCTGCCACCACATCACCAATAATCTATGTCCCCTCCATTCTATGTGTCATGTGACTCTCTGATTTATTTCTATCAGCAATGCTGTTGTCAAAGATCTCATCTCTTCAAAAAGGACACTTTAGAATTTTCTTAAGTGAGATTTGTGGAATGATAACCATGGGAGTTGTTCCTTAGAAAAAGTTCCAGGAAAAGATAAGAATAGGACACCCTATGACGTTCCCCCCCTCCTTCTTTGAGAACAGCCATATGCCAACCAAAGGCTCTAGCAAGTCCCACAGTAGAGGAATTTGTTTAGCCTGGTATTTCTCAAATTATTCAACCACTGGGTTAATTTTTAGGTGTAGCAGATATTAATAGCAAACAGAATTGGTGTGAATCGAACACCAGCCCCTCCTGCCATTTAGATCAAGTTCGAACACCTTTCCCCATCTTCCCAAAGCCTTCTTATTTGGGCCCCACATGGTTACCCGCCTTTAGTTGCAACTTGCCTTCGTTATGAGCCTTCTGATATGAAAGGCTAGACTGACTCTTTAAAGAATGACTCTTCAACATTACAAAACGCTCGTCAGCACGGATCACTGCTCCAGTGAATCCTGTGTCCTGAAACTGTTGAAGAAGCAGCCCAAGGGTCCAGATTCAATGACCCAGGGGAGAGGACAAGCCTGCTGGTGGTGTACGCTTGACTGGTTATGTGTTTCTCCAGGAAGATAACTGCAGTGGCACAAAAGCAGATGGACCGCCTGTGGCATACAAGCTCTGTCTTCTTCCACCCTCCAATGCACGAATACGCAGAGAAACTTTCAGCGCTTCTCCCTGAGCCTCTTAAGGTAGGGTGTTTGGTGCTCCCAGCTCACAAGGATGGTGACCTGGGAGCCCAAGGGATTTGGTCTGGGCATTGAAAGTCTGCCATGGCGAGCAGATAGCCATACCTAAAAGCACTCACACTGAAGAAAGAGATCTCTAAGCTGCTGATGAAACAATCCAACCCGTTCACATGTGTCCCCCGGAGTCTCCTCTCCTTGGTCACCTCCTTACACCTTTCCAGAAGTCTTTTATTAGGGATCCCAGTCCTCCAGATGCTCTTCAGTGTTGCCAAGAGATTTTCTTCTCTGTGTTCCACATTGTTTCTGAAAAGTTATTTTCCTTTGTTCTCTTATAAAAAGTGAGGCTATTCCGTATGAATAACATTTGTCTAAAATGCTCTTAGACGTTTTAACTGAATGAGATATTTTTTCTGAATCTGAAGTGAATTAAAGTTGATGCTCAACTGACATCTAAAGATGTTAGCAAGATTTAAATTCAGGGGGCTGGAGAGATGGCTCAGCGGTTAAGAGCATTGCCTGCTCTTCC
>LOJH01026058.1:4785-23314 GCA_001685095.1 Ellobius talpinus
TGGAAATATCATTGAAGAGGTTTTAATATCAGATAAAAATAACGGACTTCAGGTATATCCCTAGTGGGAAAGAATGAACACAATCCTTATTTGTTGCCTTCCGTGTATTTATATTTGCTTATGTATGTGTTCCCTCCAACCAATCCAAGCTTTGCAAAGTCCTGTGCTATATGAGAAACCTGGTCATTTTTTATACCTAAGCCCCAGTAAAGAAAGTAATTGGAAGTGCTCCACAAGTATATTGAATAAATCTTTTAATTTACTTAGGTAACACTCTATAGTTTCATTAAAGGCTTTCCCTAGATTTTGGAGCCTCTTGCTATGAAGTGTAAGATTTGTGACATTTAAAAAATAACTTCTTAGCCAAGATAAATGATAACATTATACACAGCTCTCAGTACTTAGAGCTTTTGAAAAAGACTTGGGAACAGAATACGAGTTGAGAAAATTAGCTTGGCTAACGTCAAAGACTTTGTATTAAAAAGAGCACCGCTAACATATGGTTGTGTTACAAGGGGACGCTAACAGTGTATGAAACAAGCATGTTCTTGCCCTGAGAGGGAGGAGGCACACAGGGTGATGAGATTGGGTTAAAGCATATGTTCACATATTCCAGCAAAGCATTGAACTTGAAGTCTATGGATCAGATGGTGAAGAATCCAGACTTGGGAACTTACCTCTAGTCTAACCGAGTTGAACTAAGTCAGGGATCCGCAGTACCCATACCGGGGCAGGTAGTAGATATTTCTGGCCATGTGAGTCATACTTTTTTTTATTAACAGATAAGCTGCTCTGCCATTATAGCATGAAGAGAACTATACATCACAACTGACTGAGGTAACTGTGACCCAATATAATGCTATTTACAGAAATATGCATGGGTTAGGTTTGCAAAAATTGGTCATGATTGTTAGCCCCTGAATCGGGAAATAAATGATTCAACCTTCCAGAGTCAATACTTTTTCTGTCACTGTTAATGTTAGCCAATATGAATTTATATTAAGGAACCTGACCAGCAGGGATATTTGCAACAAAAGTTTAGGCTCATAATTCAAAGTTTGGCTAAATGTGGTGAATTTAATCCAAGTCCTATATATCACTAAGAATAAGTGAAATATCGTGATACTGTTTGATGTTATATTATGACTAACTTTATTCATAGAGCCACTATAAATAATCATATAATGTGCTTATGACGCATAGTAAAACACGTGTGGATATAAAAACTCCCTCTATGGAAATTTAAGGCAATATAAATGCATTAAATTCATTTTCAGTCTTGCTACCTCTTAGAGGGCCAAGAACACAGTGGTGGTCATTAGTAGGACAGTCACATAATAACCTCAGAGAGCTAATCTTGCGCTGAATTGAAAGTCTTACCACTGAAGTGTCTCGCCTACGAAATTCTTCAAGTACAGCATCCCCTAAGTGCTGACTCCACCGAGGGGGAAATATACTTTAAAAGTACAGTGTTATTAAAGATTCTTCTTTACACTTGAAGGATATATGTCTGCTTGAGCCACAACTGTGAGAAGGTTGGAAGCAAACTGACTCGTGTAAGAAAGATTGCTGTTTCATTGATTAGTCACCTTTTTAAAATATATATATATTTTACATCCCAACCACATTTGCCCTTCCCTCCTCCTCTCCCACTTCCACCCCTCCTCTCTGCACCCCTCCATCTACTCCTTCTCTGTTTCTGTTCAGAAAGGGTCAGGCTTTCTGATAACCTCCCATGGGTATCAACAAAGCAAGCCATGTCACTAAGACTAAGCATCTCCCTTTGTATTCAGGCTGGACAAGGCAACCCAGTATGAGGAATAGGTTCCCAAGAGTCAGCCAAAGTGTTAGCCCCTGCTCCATTGTTCGAAGTCCCAAAAATAGACCAAGCTACACAACCGTCACATGTGTGTAGAGGGCCTAGGTCATTTGCATGCAGGCCCCCTGGTTGTTGGTTCAGACTCTGAGTTCCTATGGGTTTTCTTGTGATGTCCTTGGTCCCTCTGGCTCCTATAGTTCTTCCTTCCTCTCTTTAGCAGATTCCCCGAGTCAGCCAAATGTTTGACTGTGGGTCTCTACATCTGTCCCCACTGCTTGCTGGATGAAAGCTATTTAAAGATTACATGATAGTATACATAAGCGACCCCCAAAAATTCTACCAGGGAACCCCTATAGCTGATAAACACCTTTAGGGTAGTGGCTGGATACATGATTAACTAAAAAAAATCATTATCCCTTTTATATACAAACAATAAAAGGGCAGAGAAAGAAATAAGGGAAACAAAAACCTTCACAATAGCCACAGGCAATATATCTTGGGGTAACTCTAAACAAGCAAGTGAACGACCTGTATAAGAAGAACTTCAAGTCTTTGAAGAAAGGAATAGGAAAAGATATCATAAGATGGACATATCTCCCATGCTCACGGATCAGTAGGATGAACGTAGGAAAAATAACCATCTTACCAAAAGCAATCAGCAGATTCAACACAATCCCTATCAAAATTCCAACACAATTACTTACAGATCTTAACAGAACAATACTTAACTTCATGTGGAAAAACTAAAAACCAAAGATAGCTGAAACAATCCTGCACAATAAAAGAACTGCTGGAGGTACCACCATTCCTGATCTCAAGTTCTGCTACAGAGCTCTAATAATAAAAACACCATGGTATTGGAATAAAAACAGACAGGTGTATCAATGGAATCAAATAAAAGACCCAGACATAAATCCACACACCTATGAACACCTGGGTTTTGAGGAAGAGGCCAAAATTATTCAATGGAAAAAAAGAAAGCATCTTCAACAAATGGTGTTGGTATAAACTGGATGCTAGCATGTAGAAGAATACAAATAGATCCATGTCGATCACCCTGCACAAAACTCAAGTCCAAGTGGATCAAAGACCTCGACATAAATCCAGATCCATGGAATCCGATAGAAGAGAAAGAAGGAGGAGATGACTTCCTGACTAGCTTTCTAACGTTGGTTCCTTCTGTCCTGTCAGAAGCAGAGGGACTTTCCAAGAAATTCAGACTTCCAAATGATTGTTTACATCTAACTGTGACAGGAGAAGGCCTGGCTCTGTTATTACGGCTGATGTTCTATTTTTATGATTTGGGGAGTCAATCACTTCCAACCTCAATTTCCTAATCCACAAAATTGGAAGAAAAATTATATCATGGGTTGTTAAAAAGATTACAGAGCTCTATGTAAAATACTGGATAAATTATAGTGACCACCCCCTCAAAAATACTTCTTGTTACTATGAGAACCCACATAATAATAAAATAAAATAAAATAAAACTTGGCAAGTAGTGCTTTTGTGTTTCTAGCCCTGGGCAGGCAGACACAGGGGGTCCAGGCACTTCCTGACAGCCAGGCTATCCTAACAGGCCAGTGAGAACCTCTGTCTCACAAAGCAAGGTGGATGGCTCCTAAAGAATGACACAAGATTGACCTCTGACCTCCACACACACATGCGTGTGCCCAGATACACATATGCACCCATATGACCATACAACCCCCATATGCATATACTCTAAGGAGAAACAGAGCTGATCATCATTCATGGGCATCATGACATTTGCCTATTTAGGAAGACTAGTGCTTGTCACTAGAATGCAAAAGCCGTTGTCCCAGTACCAGAAGAGAAAGGACAAACCAAGAAGCTCACTGGCACAAAGAATATCATCTTTCGGGCAAAGCCTGGTTAGTCCACAAAACTGACATTCATAAATTTTGATTTAGTGTGTGACGTCTGAGAGGAGATATGAGTATGTTTTCTCTCCATCAAAGTACCAGGCAGCTAGTACAGACACTTCTAAGGGCCAGTGCATGAGGGAAGAATGTTTTGGCAAAGCCCACAGTTTCTGCGGGTTTTGAACTCATCAGGCCAAGGACCAAAAAAATGCCCCTGTCCTGAACACTTCCGTTTGGTGGCTGTTTGTACAGCTGGTACTGCTTTTTCTTTCTGCTGCCGAGAGGCCTGCTTCAGACAGAAGCCACAGATGGTCTGACACATCTACCAGCTTCGTGGCTCAGTCCTTGCCTGCCACCAGGGTTCTACTTCAAAGCCTCTGAGACATGAAAGTCATGGAGATTCCGTGGAGCGTTGCAAAGGGCAGAGTATGCAGAAGGCACACCATGGTCTTTGGATCTGCTCTTTAGAACCTGAATTCAATGAGTCATACCACAAAGGCTCCAAGAACTCCTTCTGGAGACTCTACGTGACTAAGAACCATTTATCCCTAAGGAGAAGAGGAGCTAGCAGGGAGGGGTTAGCCTGATTTTTCAATCTGTTATTTTTTTTCCTGCATCTTGTGGGTGGATCCCATGAGAGAGGCTTAGGCAAAAGGTATGTGCAGGTAGGTGCTTAGGTCTGCTAGCTCTGTTCTAGGATTTCCAACGTCTGTGTTCCTGGCTTATTCTAATGAGTAGCTAGAAGAATGGTGATGGATCTGTTATGCCTAAATCTGCGAAGTCCCCCCAAAGCCAACAAGGAGACTGAGTCCTGTATGTAAAAGCAGAGCCTTTATTTTATGCAACTTTCTCCGCATGCCCAATGTATTGGAATAAACGGAGAGCCCCCGAGCTCAGTTAGAGTTGGGTTTTTATAGTAGTAAAGGTGGGGGTGAGGGGTTTCTGAGGTTCAGGACCCCTGATTGGCTGACATGTGTCTAGGGGCGTCCTGGTGAGTGTGTGCTGGCAGGTGATCCTATCTATAGTGATTGGAACATTAGGCATTTCCTTTGGATGGTCTGTTCTTGGGTGGTGCTTGGGTAATCTTAGTTTATGGTTCTTCCTGCAACCAGGTATTGCTTCAGGGTAAACTACTGAGACTNGTAAAGGTGGGGGTGAGGGGTTTCTGAGGTTCAGGACCCCTGATTGGCTGACATGTGTCTAGGGGCGTCCTGGTGAGTGTGTGCTGGCAGGTGATCCTATCTATAGTGATTGGAACATTAGGCATTTCCTTTGGATGGTCTGTTCTTGGGTGGTGCTTGGGTAATCTTAGTTTATGGTTCTTCCTGCAACCAGGTATTGCTTCAGGGTAAACTACTGAGACTCAGGCCTCCATTAAACTTATTGATGGCCAAGTCCTACTCTGGCAGGTGATAATGGTTGGAAGTAAAGAACTTCCTTTGGGTGGTCTGTTTCTATTTAGCTTATCATAGCTGGCTCCTACAGATCCTTCTCTTTTTTTTCTTTCTTTTTTCTTCTTCCTCTTCATGTAGTTAGTGCTGAGATGAATCTCTTCAGTTAGTGAAGAGAATACAAAAGTAGGGGTACGACAGGTACCATGATTTGAAGAGGGAACGAGTTGTCTGTAGGGCCCAGCCATGAGGAGCTCAACAGAGGCCTAAGTCTCAAGTCGTTTACCCTGAGGCAACACCTGGTTCCAATAAAGACCACAAACTGAGACCATCCAGGCACTACCCAGGAACAGACCATCCAAAGGAAATTTCTAACATTCTAATTGTTGTAGATAGGATCACCTGCCAGCACACACCCATCGCTTTCCACCAGGACACCCTTAGACAAATGTCAGCCAATCGGGGGTCCTGAATCTTAGAAATCCCTCACCCCAACCTCTGCTATTATAAAAACCCAACCCCAACTGAGCTCGGGGCTCTCCGACCACAGAGAGACCGAGTTTGCAAACCTGTGTGGGAATAAAAAGGCTCTTTGCTTTTCCATAAAGGACTCGGCCTCCTAGTTGGTTTTGGAGGGACTCCGTGATCTGGGTACAACATTGTCAAAGTTGATTCAAGGAAAGCAGAAAGAGAAGCAAAACCCAACAAGCAGAGATGCCAAGTCTGGATGGAAGAAAGAGAAGCTGAGCCTAAGGAACAACATGAAAATAACTGCAGAACTCCAGGATCAGAGGATCTGGCTGAGTGCTGATAGGAAGTAGGGCTATTACACCCCCCACAGGCTCCTTGCACCAGCCTGTCCCTGATCCTTATCTGTAGCTCTCTACTCTAAGTGCTCCCTGGTTGGCAGTGCTAAATGACACGTAAAACTAAATGATGACCCTCACAGCAGAACAACTACAATAGGCAGCAGGTACGTGACCCAAGTGGCCAGGAGTCGGCTCTGTGTATGAATCCGTTCTGAGGACGAAGAGCTAAGGAAAGCGGGTACCTAAACACCCACACAACTGTGCACAGACAGGAAGGAAATTCCGACACGTTCTCCACGCTTGAACCCTGATGATATGCAAAGTGGGGGGGGAAACAGAGAGGACAAAATTGCAGGGTGAGGTACACAGAGTGTATTTATGAGACAAGAAAGCATTGTGTCCAAGTAGGGACTGGAGAGAGCGGCAAGGTTAGCATATGAAAGAAGCCAGTTGGCTAAGAGAGATTGGAGGCCCTTCCCCACCTGGGCTTCATGCAGCAAGCACAGCAAGCAATGAGAAGTCCCGAAGATACACAGAACCAGGAGAGGCAGGTTCTACGTAAATAACCTACAAAACTTCCTGGGCCTCCTTTCGTCTACCTCACTACCCGCTCCCGTTCTAGACAGTGTCTTTCTCTATAAACCCTCCCTGTTTCTACTACTGTGCTCTTGGTACAATTCTTCGAACCTTGAAAGCTTCAGCAGGTAGGTGCTGCGGGGGATTTCAACTCCATTCCAGTAGATCGTGATACCAAAGGGCCTGGGGAGGAGGGAAGAGAGAGTTATGACTTAATGAGGTCAAAGTTTTAGTTCTACAAGTTGAGGAGAGATATGTAGATGGCAGATAGTGACAGTTGCATAACTAGGTGACTGTATTAAATGTCACTAAAAATTGACTACAAGATTTGAAAAACGGGTGAGGACCTTGGGGAGCATCATTTTTCATACTGGTTACACATTCATTGTATGTGATCCCATCCTCAAGGCATTTTTATTGAGAAATCCAATGATTCTTGATTTTAGGAAAGAAAACACATTAAAAAAAGATTATTTTTTGTAATTTTTAGGATTTTTTAATGGAAGACTCTTCCTTTTGATACTGCCAAGAAGCTAGTACTTTTTTGTTGCTGTTGTCGCCAAAATGACATTTTCTGGAGGAGTAATTAATAGAGAGTGTGCAGGAAAGGAAAAGGCATTAGGACAATGTGTCATGCGGAGCACAGTGTGCACAGGGAAAATTCCAAAAAAGAAAGAGGAAAAAAATAGAACAAGGGCCGAAAACCAGAAGCTATGCAAAACGGAAAGCGAGGGAAGACATGGTCACAATAACCGTTGACTGCAAAAGTCCTTGAGTCTGCAGCAGCAGGCGTAGCAACAAGGGCTCTGAAACTCTCTCAAAAGAAGCCAAACAAGGCTCAGAGGTGACCAAGGCATAGGTCATAGCTACCTATGACCTGAGGGCTGCAATAGAGGGAGGAGACCTGCGCTACAGCCAGATGCTCGCCTGTGAGCATTGTCCAATCCAGATGCTCTGTTGTGAGCATTGTCCAATCCAGATGCTCGGCTGTGAGCATTGTCCAATCCGGATGCTCTGCTGTGAGCATCTCCAATCCAGGGCTCATAGGATGTGTATGGCCAAGGGCAGCTCTGAATGTGACCCAATACAAAAATCACAAGCTTGCTTAAAACATTCTGAGAATTTTGGGTGGGATTTCATGCACATGTGACTTGATAGTGCAGTTCTCCTGCATGAACTTTGTAGGTGACAGTGTCGTGCAACAAGCTCAAGGTGGTTAGACGTGCCTGCTGGAATAGTCTTCTACCAGAACCACCTGGAGAGCTTTATGATAGAGATCCGGCCCCTTACAGGGGTTTCTTCTGCAGTAGGTCTTGGGTAAAATAAGACCCTTGCATTCCTAATGAGTTTCCTGGTGATGCTGTCACTACTGGTTTGAAGACAACACAGTGAGAGTCACGGCTCTAGAATTAAGAATGCAAGAGATAATAATGATTGGTTCTGAAATTTTTTTAATTCATCATTTTTTTATTTATTTTACATACCAACTGCAGTTTTCAACCCCTCCTCTACTCCTAATCCCTCCCCTCCCCTTCCATGCCTTTCCCCCATCCACTCTTCCCAATCTCCATTCAGAAGGAGTAAGGGCTTCCCATGGGAATCAACAAAGCATGGCACAACAAGTTGAGGCAGGAACAAGTCACCCCCCATCCCGTGGCCAGCATCAAGTCCTAACAAGGCACCCTACCACAGGGAATAGGCTCCAAAAAGCCAGCTCATTCATTACAGACAGGTCCTTGTCCCACTGCCAGGGGAGCCCACAAAAGACCAAGCTACACAACTGTCACCCAGTTGCAGAGGGCCTAGGTCAATCCCATGTCAGCTCCCTAGCTGTTGGTCCAAAGCCCATGAGCTCCCCACAAGCTCAGGTCAGCTGTCTCTGTGGGCTCTTCCCCACCATGATCTTGACCGCTCCCCTCCCCCTTGCTCATATGATCCCTCATCCCTTTCTTCAACTGGACTCCCAGAACATGGACCAGTGCTTGACTTTGGATCTCTGCATCTGCTTCTATCAGTTACTGGGTGAAGGCTCCACAATGACAATTAGGGTAGTCATCAGTCTGATTACTGGGGAAGGCCAGTTCAGGCACCTTCTCCACTATTGCTAGGAGTCTTAGCTGGGGTCATCCTTGTGGATTCTTGGGAGTTCCCCTGGCACCAGGTTTCTCCCTAACCCCATAATGACTCCCTCTATCAAGATATCTCTTTCATTATTCTCTCCCTCCGTGCCACCTCCAACTCAACCATCCTAATCCCTTATATTCCCATCCTCTTCCCTCTACTCCCCCCACCGCCAGTTTACCCAGGAGATCTCATCTATTTCCTCTTCCTAGGGAGATCCCTGTATTCCTTTTAGGGTCCTCCTTGTTACCTAGCTTCTCTGGGGCTGAGAATTGTAATCTGGTTTTCCTTTGCTATCTAATGTCCACAGATTTAAACAGAGAATTCTAAACAGAAGAATCTTGGATGGCCAAGGTACACTTAAAGAAGTGTTCAACATCCCTTGCTATCAAGGAAATGCAAATCAAAATGACTCTGAGATGTCCCCTTACACCTCTCAGAATGACTAAGATCAAAAATTGTAATCACAGCCTATGTTGGAGAGAATGTGGAGTAAGGGGAACACTCCTCCACTGCTGGTGGGAATGCAAGCTTGTACAGCCACTTTGGAAATTAGTATAGTGGTTTCTCAGGAATTTGGGAATCAATTTAGCTCAAGACGCAATGATACCACTCTTGGATATATACCCAAAGGATGCTCAATCATACTACAAGGACATTTGTTCAACTATGTTNGAACACTCCTCCACTGCTGGTGGGAATGCAAGCTTGTACAGCCACTTTGGAAATTAGTATAGTGGTTTCTCAGGAATTTGGGAATCAATTTAGCTCAAGACGCAATGATACCACTCTTGGATATATACCCAAAGGATGCTCAATCATACTACAAGGACATTTGTTCAACTATGTTCATAGCAGCATTATTTGTAATAGCCAGAATCTGGAAACAACCTAGATGYCCCTCAGCTGAAGAATGGATAAAGAAAATATGGTACCTTTACACAGTGGAGTATTATTTCTCAGTGGAAGAAAACAATGACATCATGAAATTTGCAGGCAAATGGATGGAACTCAAAAAAAAATCATCCTGAGTGAGACAACCCAGACCCAGAAAGACAAACACGATATCTGCTCACTCATAAGTGGATATTAGATTAAAGCAAAGGTTCTGTAACTTTTGATCTCTTCAAGTATGTAAGAAAGAAATACCAAGTCAAGAACTGTAGAAGGACTTGAAAAACTTGTTTAAATTCAGGTAGAAATGACCCATCATGCTTGCGTTAAGGTGTAAGCTTCAGACTAAAACTGAGATGCCATCACATTAGGAAGCCTCACTTTCTAATAATATAGTATGCTTCTAGCCAAGTGACTTAACCTTTCTAGACCCTTCATCTGTGAAGCTGGGGTAATAATGTGTCAGTCCACAATGTGTTGTTGGAAGAGAGACATTGACAGAGGATTTAGTACAGCACTAAGCATATTGGAAGTAGAACAGGCAGCCCTTTGGGCTGCCCAGCATCTATGCTACTTTTGGGCGGCCCATTTATCCATCCACTTTTGTCCATTATCTTTTAAAATCTGAATCTTAGGAATAAAGCCAAGGTAATATCCTGCCGTTTTCCTCTTCTCTACTTACCATGGAAACCACTTCACCCCGGCAGATGATTTATAGGCAGAAGTATAAGGCTATACATTGCCTTTATGGAAATGTTTAACCCCAGAGTATCCCCTCCAGTGGCTACTAGAGAGGGAGAAAGATAGCTCCAGAGGTTCCCAGAGTGGATTAATTACTTTGCAATTGCAATATTATGCAGTCACTTACAGTTATAACGCTGTGCACAAAGTGTTTCAAGAGAAGTAAGGCTTCTGCCCTTTAATTTGATAAAAGGCTGGAGCTCGCCGATGGAATGGAATGCAATTTTTTACTATCTAAAAACTCAATAAAGATAATTAATTTGGGAGGAGGATAATATTTTAATAAAGCTGAAATAAATGACCACTTTCAGCTCTCTTCTGTTAGAGGGTGTACTTAAAGTTGAGAAATGACTTGGCTAATATTTTCCCTTGAACATATCATGTTGAAGATGAGTTTAAATGCTGTCAGGTCTTCAGGGAGATGCTAATTCTTGCCCTTGGTAACTCTGGAACCTGTCACTTAAGAAGACAAGCTTTCATATGGTTCCATTATATAAGTGACCCTCCAAAGACCCCCGGCACATACAATAAGCTATACGATCTTAGGGCTGGAGGGTTTCTTTTTAATGGCTCTTCTTTGAATAGTGTTTTTTGAATGGCTTTCATACTGCAAATATCTCATCCTTTCCTTCTTTCTCTGTGACCTGAACCTTTTCTTTCGTACCATAATCTCCTTCTGGGTAGAGTCAGCCCCAACTCCAGCTCTGTGAGAGGAGAGGAAGTGGAACTGATATTTCTTCGTCTTGAATGGCTTAGTGTGAGGGCAAGACACAAGTCTGGTGGATTTAAATAAGATGGCCTCTCATCTCCTGGGGACATATATTAAATCTGTCCCTGCTTTTAAGAGCACATACAGGTGAGTGGTATCTTTCGCTGTTGGGCGGCTTCTTGTCTCATGCAAACTGGGAGAGAGGGTAGCCACCCTGCTACTAGAGGAGCAACTAACCTAGAAGGTGGAAAGACAGCAGGGAATAGTGGCACCAAGACCCCGATAGTGTCTTGGAGGGACTGAAGCCAGTGCCTCTGAAGTCATCTCCCTCAAGATTCTTTGTTAAGCGAGTTACAAAATTGCTCTCATATCTGATATATTTCAAGTCTGAGTTTTCAGTTACTACCAGAGAGCATTATCTGAACAGTTATCTACATGAGCCAATCCTCTGAGTGGATGAAATATTGGGCAGAGAGGATAAAAGGCGAGAGAAATTGGAGGGTGATGAGTCCCTTTGTTATTCTGAGTGCAGTGATTGTCCCATGAGTAGCATGTTTTACTACAAATTACAGCCTATAAGCTTCCAATGCATGTGTGTGGCTGATTAGCCAACAACAATATCTTCAGGAAGATTTTCTCTAAGTATAAGTTAGAAATTAATAATAAAAGCTAGAAGCTAGAAAATGTACTTGGATATTAAATATTTCTAGAAATTTGTGGATCCAAGAAAAAGGGATATAATTTCAAAATTACTAAAACATCTACAATGGAAAACAACCTAATTGATTGTAGCTCAAGGGTTACCAAGAGATCAACTTATTTTCATTTTCTTAAACGCTTACAGAGGAAAATGAAGGTGTTGTATTACTGGAAAACAGAATTAATAATAAATAATGAAAAAATAAGGAGAACAAATTAATGAACCAAAAATATATAATAGGAAAGGTCATCAAATATTGGTTCCTTGAAATGATTAATGAAACAAGCCCAGAACAACTAATACATTCATTTAAAGACAAACCATAGATGAAATAATAATTTGCAAGACATCAGACATCAGAATGAAAGACAATGACTCCTCAGAAGTGGAAAACTAATGACAAAACCCATGAAGGCGTCAAGCTTCCTCATCTTACACGTTTCCAGCTCTTGGCTGAGGGACGAGGAACAAGGCAGAGTCCAGCCGGTTCTTTCATCTTGCAGAGAAACTGTTTGTTTCTCCCTGAGGATACAGAGCTGGGGATCCAAGCACACCAACTGACTGGAGTTTGCACATCAGAGCACAAAACCCACAGAGCTACATAGAGCCCCTAGAATGTGGTGTGAACAAATAATCCAAGGGCAGAAAAGGGATATCAGCAATGCCCCCAAGTTTACAAAGTGGCAGAAATAGCGATCCCACCAGACAATATAAAAACCCACAGTTCACCAGGACACTCTTCAGTGGCCCGTTAGGGAACATGAGAAAAACTTGGCAAGGGATGGTTATATTTGCTACCTTAATTGTGCTGATTGTTTTATGGGTATATACATATGTCAAAATTTACTGAGTTATATAATTTAAAACTGTGCATTTTGTTACCTGTCAAAATATATCGATAAAGCTGTTTAAAAAATTCATGTATGGGACCAGCAAGTTGGCTCAGTAAGTAAAGGTGCTTGCCACCAAGCTTGGTGTCTGAATTCAACCCCTGGGACACACATCATGGGAGGAGAGAACGAATTCTTCACGAATCATCCTCTGTCTTCTACCAGAGAACTATGACTGTTGCCCCCTCCAAATAAATAACTGAATGAATAAATGAAGGTTTTCATTTTAAAGTAGTTAAAATAAAAAAGACAACTTTAAAATGGTAAGGCTGATTCAGAAAAAAAACATACATTCCCTAACATGCTCTCAAAATGTTCATGCTAGTAAACAATTTTATAGCTGAAACTTGAAAAATAAATGGAATAGATAGAAATAAATGTTCTCAAGAAGGAAGAGGAAAGCTCAGCCATCCTAATAAAAGTCAAGCAAAATTTAAAAGCTATCTCCCCTAAAAGAAGAACGTTGTTCTCAGAAAACCTTTTCGGTATATTTTAGCATTCAAGTGCAATAAATAAAGAAACACACAATATAACAGGACAGAATAAATATTCAGTTTCCATATTCGCTGGAAACGTGAAACACACTAATCTCAAATCCAATGCTCATCAAAGAATTGTAATTATTCCAATAGATGAAAGACTAAGCAGGCAAAGAATAATAAGACAATTTAAGGATCATAAGTTCAATACTTACACATTTCCAGAGGATAAGGCCACTGAAATGCCCACTGTGAGATTGAAATGCCCAGATTAAAAATAAATCAAGTACAAAATAGAAAAATCATCCTCATCCATAAATATGAATGGGAAAATTCTAAACAACGAAGTCTACCAATGTTTTAACTAATGAAGTTTTTTCTCTGAAACACAAGATTGATTTAACATTACAAATATATGTTCTACCCTAATAGTTCAGGGGAAATCTATACTATTATTGTTTTAACATTATGAATATATACATTATCCCAACAGTTTAGGGGAGCATATAATTGTAAAGGTAGATAAAGAACAATTTTAAATAAAATCTAATTTCCTATTCTGGAAATTCTTTGTAAACTCTGCCTGTGAGGGACTGGCTTAATCGTCTATATGCTTCTACAAACCATCTCTTGCAAACCACGTCGTTAATGGGAAGTCTCTTGAAGACCAGAAACAAGACTCAAACACTATCGTGGAATTTGCTGTATCATCTGTTTTACAACATAGTTGCTCACAATGCTAACCAGAGATACGAGACAGTGCGAGAAGATTTGAAACAGAAGACAAGCAGAAACAACAGCAATTAGAAGGAAGAGCGGTTTGCAGACAATGCAGTTTTCTGTGTGGAGAATTTAGATCTCTAGACAAACTTTTGGACTCAGAAGTTTTTAAAACAATTGCTGGTTCCAAAAACTCATGTGTAAAGGTTGAATCGCATTTCCAAGTAATAAAAACAAGTAGAAAAAATATTTTTAAGGCATTGTTTACCATACCAAGAAGACTAAGTGCCTCGCAAAAACTATTGGCAACAGATACAGAAGCTCTGTGTGGGAAGAGCAATTTTGTTGAAAGAACAAAAATCCAAATAAAAGGGAAACAATGCTTATGGATAACAAAGCCCTCAATGTCACAAAAATAAAAGCACAAACTGAGTAAATTTTAAGTAAATTTGTTCAGTCATCAGGGAAAAAGGAAACAAAATGGCAATGGAATGAAATTAAACCTCTCCCATACCTAGCAAAACAAGGAATCAGATAACCCTAAATATGGAAGACGATGTAGCACAGTTTCAGTGGGGCTGGGAGTCGGTGCAGTGGCTCAGTATCACATGTCACAGCTGATCATGCACACAAGTAACCCAGGATTCCCATGCAATGCAGCTTTGGTATTGACAAGATAAGCAA
Organism: Ellobius talpinus; assembly: GCA_001685095.1. NCBI lineage: Eukaryota > Metazoa > Chordata > Mammalia > Rodentia > Cricetidae > Ellobius > Ellobius talpinus. Next base: position 19,205 of record LOJH01026058.1, read on the forward strand.
AGATGCTTGTAGCATCTTCTATAACTGCAAAGTAACAGACACCAGCAGCCTCTATGTCCCTCAAAAATACATTGGCTTGAGTCTTATGTTCCTCCACTAGGCTGTGGTGAAAACAAACTACCGTAGAGAAATCAGACCACCAGTGCTCAGTATTCAAGTTTGCTTTTTGTTGCTATCATAAGCACTGACCAAAGCCAGATTACAATTTACCAAGGGAAGCCCAGGCAGAAATTCAAGCAGGAATTCTAGGCAGGAGCTTGAAGCAGAAACCACAGTGGAAACGCTGCTTACTGGCTTGTTCCCAGGCTTGTGCTTAGCCACTGTCCATAGCTTCCGTACCTTCCTAAGCCCACCTGCCCAAGGACAACACAGCCCAACCTGCGCTTGGCTCTCCTACATCAATTACAATCAAGAAATGCCCTACAGACATGGACACAGGCCAAACCAATGGGGGCAGTTCCTCAATCTTCCTGGGTGTCCCATGTCTCCCACGCCTCTTCCTGCGTGTCAAGCTGAGAACAACATGAGAACAACAAGAGAAAAAGACAAAACTACAGAACATTTAGAGAGACATATTTATGTTACTATCGTATAGTGCTTTGCTATAATAAAGCAAGCAACACAAAATGCACCAAAGAGGATGGAAGCGGCTGGACACAGAATGAGTTTTTCAAGCAATGGTTTTGCTAGTAGTGGTTAAAACAGGCTACTTCCTGAGGCACAGTTGTCTTTACAGGGGTGGGGAGGTGAGGGGGTGGGGAATGGGAGGATTGGGGGTCACTAGTGCATATAAGTCGGACAGTGACAGTGATGGACACTATTTGACATGTGTTGTCACCATAACCAGACAGATTCAAGTTCAATAGCAGCAGAGGGAAAGAGGCCAGAGTGTAAGAAACAATATATATTCGGTTTGACACCAGGGAAATGCTCCAAATATATAGTTAGCTGTTACTGTTAACACTTTAAAATAAAACAAACCTTCCAGGGAGAATAAATATCACACACACTTGGCACAGGCTCGTGCAATGAAAGTGTCTCTCCTACCCTGCCGATTACTTTCGAGAGCTATTTTTGTAATTACATATAATCAGAACTGTACTTTATTTCACATGCCCTTTCTTCCTGATTTGATGAGTGTGAAATTCTCGATTTACAGATGAACATTTGGAGCATCATCGGCTTGCAAGTCAGACTGCATGGCAAATCTGTTCCTAGTTTAAGGTAACTCGTTAGCTTTTAATTAAGCATCAAATGCAGCACAAGCAGTGATATGAAGCCCAGTACAGCTAATTACGTTGCTTCTGCGATAATTTGTGTTTCAAATTCTTGTGAAGCCTGATTTTCTCCCACTTGTTTGACTCCAAAATCCCACCAGAGCCCATCTTCCCATTTCTCCAATCTTTCTAGTAGAATTCACAAGCTAATTCCTAGAAAAGAGAGATAAATTGTCTCACTTTGTTGGTGGATGGTTTGGTGTTAATTTTGGGAGGGTAGCCAGCCATGTGTACCACACAGCCACCCAACAGATGAGAGTGGGCCCCTGGGCCACAGTGGCTCTTTAAGGCCTCTAGGTATTGGAGACATATCACTCAATAGGGCTTGGATTTTGGTGGCAGGCCTCCTTAGCCTTATCCCCAGGGAAAGGTGAGAGCCCTATCTGCCCACCCCGTTCTGCAGCCCCACAACATGATAGAGAGTCAAGTCAAAGCAGGAACTTAGTTTATTACTGTGAGCCTCAGCTTATATAGGTTAAGTGACATCATGTGATGTGGGGGTATCTCCAGCCAATGAGAAGCAGCCAAAACCTCCCTCTGGCTGGAGGGGCATCCACCTAGATTTTGCTGTCTCATCCTCATTCGGTAGTTTTGAGACTATCCTTCAATCTTGAGCCAGGCTTTCCTCTGTCCTATAGGCCTCGAGGTACAGGCCCTGGGATAATTTTGGCCCATCATTTTGATATCAGGGATGCCAACAACTACTAAGCATTCATAAGTGTCTTTAACTTATAGACAATTGAAAAAGGTTCACAATCAGTTTGATGACATATAATGATAGTCTTAGTTTTAATTAATACAATTGAAAGGAAAGTGTTTTTTCGTGATTAATTTTTTCTTTACTTAAAAGAAGCATATTTCTTACATACAGTGTTTCAAAATCAACTAACCATCATGACCTGTGACTAATATTTTGGTGATGTAAACCAAAGAAATAATATTTATAATCAACTTACCCCAGAAATAGAGGCCATCATATAATTAAGTCAAATGTTTTCTTCTCTCTCAACTAATTGAACTAATATGTTATGGCCAGGTATATTCTTGGAGAGTGGTCAGTCTTCTGGGGGGAAATCTGCTATCTAAATGAAGACTATTCTCAGAGACACAAATAAGGAACTTGCACACATACTCACAAATAATTGTGATTAAGAGACCGCAGACCAATAAATTATGAATATTACCAAAGAGAACCAAGCCCACATTGGGAAACAGCACAATATTACAAAGTATAATCTAAGAATATGAATGTTTCCACGGCTGAGTATCAGTTATGAAAGTGGCTGTATTAATAAAACCAAAGAGAAAAAAATCAGGAAATTACTTCCACAAATGCTAAACAGCCATTTGAGGAAACTCAACAAACACCCTTTCACGTAAAAGAAGAAAGGGAGGGAGAGAGATAGACAGACAGACAGACAGACTTCAGCCCAAATGGTAGCTTCTCAGTTAATGGGCAAACATTGCTAACAGTAGGGAGACACAGATGACCACCTGTCAATCACTATGTAACACTGGAAACCAGAGCAGGCACTAACACAGATGTACCTTTACAAGAGCTGGAAGAAGAAAAAAACACCTATCCTTTCAGATAACATGATTATATAATTGGAAAACAGAAACTGGACACACTAATAAAAAATAAGAATATGGTAATGGACTAGGCTATAAAATTAATATAAAAAGTTAATAGCTTCATATGAACAAAAATCAGATAGGAGAAACAATGGTTGGTAGAAATGCGCATTTCTCAGGTAGTTTGTAAGTGGTTTGCCAATGGAATATAAATTCCACAGCCAAATAGAACCATTTAGAGATGAAGATGTTCAAGTAGTTTAGCATGACCCTAATTCAACGGAATTTAATTTTATCTTTTCCTTATCGGATGTTAAAATAACTACAAAGTTAAAGCATTTTAATTTTTTGAAGAAAATCATAACAAAATATTTATGAATACAAAACTGGTGAAGGTTCTTCACTTTCCAGAAAATGAACCATGTAATTAGATTACAATTCATAAAATCAACAACACGGAGTAGGAAAAGTGACAGAAATACACAAAGAGAGACCAACAAATATATATATTATGTTCTGTTAAACAAGAACTACAAGATTCTAATCAAAATCAAATTCCAAGAATCAATGCCCACCACTCATCTAATGCTCTTAGTCCTCTCCTTTGCCAAGCATAGAAAACTGGTGGAGTGAGGAGGTGTTTTTTCACCCAAGTGGGAAAGATTCATTTGAAGCCTTCTGATGATTCAAAGTTGTAAAACCATTTTCAACTACTAAAAGGATCTCATTCTCTTATGATAAAGAAAATGATGTCTGTGAGGTTCACTTAGACACCATTTTGTTTCCTATGATAGATGATTCTCTCTAAGCCTGCATCAGAGTGAGGAAATAAAACTTTGTAAGACAAAATTCAAGATCACAGATTTTTTTTTAAAAAAAAATCAGAATGCACCAATAGAGAATGTCAGATCAACTGGATCCCAAACTTGAGTGTTGGTACCTAAAGTCAGGTCATCCCCAAGAGAATACGTGCTGAACCACCTGCCAAGACAACGCTTTATCCAATAAACCAAGTCTTTCACAGATTAACAACAAGAACATCAAAACCTGAATAAATACAGAAGTAAATGATCCTCTGAACACGATGCAACAATATCAGGTGCTGTGTGTGGTAAATTTGCACCATAAAGTGAACGCAGCCCAATGACAACGCCCAACAATTTATAACAGGGAAACGGCTGACAAACCGACATTCACAGTGGAAATATGCACAACGCTCAATGGCTTTATGAAGAACATGGTACCTATGGCGACACAA
>LOJH01026059.1:4456-18529 GCA_001685095.1 Ellobius talpinus
TCTCTCTCTCTCTCTCTCTCACACACACACACACACACACACACACACAAACACTAAAGCAGCGTAAAAAAAGTTTACAAAAAAGGGCTAGTAATAAGAAATAACTTTAGTTTGTGTGTGTATGTGTGCATCTGGGTGGAAGCACGGGTCACAGTGCACATGTGGTGGTTAGAGGAGAACCTGAGGGACCAGCTCTTTCGTTAAGTCATGTGGATTCCAGGGATTGAGCTTGGGTCTTCAGACTTGGCAGCAAGTGTCTTTAACCTCCGAGCCATCTGCAGGACCAAGGGAGTTGGTTTAGTTGTAAAGAGTGGAATTGGAATTTTGAGAATTAGTTGATAGAGAAGGTGGGAGAAAGGGGTAAAGGCAAGGGTAGTATTGTGTGTGATGATTCCTAAATGTCTTTTCAAAGTCCTGAAGTACTTCCTACACATTCTTCTCCCAGATCTGCCTTAACAATAGTTAGAGCCAGTGTGGTGCAAATGATATACTTTTGAGGTCTGGAGTATAAGATCACTATTTCAAGGGAAACGTGCTTACAGTGGCAGTTCTAAGGAAGGGTCCTTCTTCACATCTTTCTTGATACTTATGGTTGCTGGCTGGCTACTGGTTTAGGCCCTCCTGTTTTCACAGGGCCCACTTCCCTTGGTGATTTTAGTGTCTCTGATCTCTCTTCCTCACAAAAGTTTGGATCACTGGGTTTCAAACTATCTGAATCCAATAAGACCTCTTCTTAACAGGATTAGAATCCTTTCCTAAATTACGTCACATCCTAGGGATCTCTGTAGACCTGATGTATCGGGGACACTATCTTATGAAATAAGGCCAGTAAGAGAGTCTTTGCTATGGTCACTGCAGAGACTGAGCTGCACATATAGACAATGCCTTGTGACATCTCATGAAGGGAGTGTACTACAATGAGAGGGCTTAGCATCATGCTTAATTTTGTAGACACAAGGCAGTTCCCTTTTCTTTATGAAATAATGTACTTTGAAAAATCTTCCGAGTGTTAAAATGTGGCTGGTACCACATGAATAAATTACAAAATCTTTCTGAATCAAGCATACATATAACAAATGAGAGTAGAAAAAGGCAAAATTTGATTTTTGAAAATGTTTTTCCCCCTTTCTTTGTGTGTGTGTGTGTGTACCCAAGTGTGCAGGCTGTGGTCAGTGTTGATTCTATTCCTTCGCTGTTCTTGATCTCTTTTGTTTGAGGATGGTCTTTCACTGCAGCTTATCGTTTCAGCCCGACTGGCTGGCCTGTATCCCCAGCTCTGGGTTACAGGTATGCACCACCATCCCTGGCTTTTTGTGTGGCTGCCAGGCCTCCTACTTCAGGTCTTCAAGCTTGTGTCAGAAAACCTTCCCCCAGAGAACTGTAGCTGCAGCCATAAACCTTTATTTTGTTTTTTCTTAATCTTAGGTCACTTATTGTATAGGAACTGAACCAGAGCCCTAAAACCACAGCAGGTGTGACACAGTACCTGTCCTCTATGATAATTAACTCTGGCCATCTGACCCTTCTCCATATTGGTGGGGAAATGCCACTTCTGTGAATCCGTGGGACAGAGGAATGTAAATCACACCACTGACCGGGAGGACTCATTTGCAGCGGTGGCACTGGTGTGTGACATAGCCCATACAATGACAGGCAGTCATGCGTGGCTTGATGGCTGTTTCAAGATCAAGTTCTCAAAAGTGCTTTTACCAAGGATATAGACAGTCAGTCAGTGGCAGGTTGCTTTTCACCTCTGATCAGTTCCAATGTGGATCTTTAAACAATGCTCTGGTCCCTTGTGCGTCAACCTCCAACAATAAATTCTGTCTTAACATCTTGACAACTGACTCCATTTGCATATATTTAAGAATAAAAACTCATATGTGGAGATCCTAGAAACACAGTTCGTGTTTTAATTTCATTGCTCATTCAACTTGATGGCAATTGGACACTTCCAACATAGTAGGTACTTTGATAAGCACTGGGGTAGGATGTTGGATAGGGCGATCTCCTACTCCCAGGCCTTGGCAAGTTTATAATTATGAACAGAACACAGCCAATCAAGTGAGCAGTAAGAATGAGGTGAATTTCATCACATGATAAGACTAAAAGCACAGAAAGTGTGTCTTCACGTTCATTCCAAACAAGACTTATTGGTCAAGCATGAAGGAAAACTCAGATGCTTGGGGTTGGAGACACAACAATCCATATCCTAAAGAACAAGATGACTGTGGTGAGGTGACGGAGGAAGGCTTTCAGTATAAGAAGGAGCTGAACAGGATTTGGAGTCCCAGTGAGACAAACACCTTATGTGGGTCCCAGATTAATGGTCACTGAGACATAGGCCAATTCCAGGCCTTTTTCTTATGGGGAAACAGCTCAGTGCTATGGTAAGTGAAACTGAGCATGCTTGGGGTCTCATGGCATTCTTTTGTTCAAGTTTGTCAAATGCTAACAGAGAGGGGTGCTAGAGGGAAATAACTGACTTCACTTTGTCTGCTGGGGTATTTTGAGACTCATTCTTTTTCATTTCCCTCCAGTGTATGTGTGTGTGTTGTATATGTATAAGTATGAAGCATGATTTATAAAAACTCAGGGTCAGAAATTGGGGTTCAACCTGGAGATCTAAAAAGCAAAACAGCCAACCATTGGCTCTTATTTCAACCTCAGTCTGAAATGGTGATCCTGCCTCCTGGAATCTCAGAAAGATACTGCCTCTGAGAGCTGGCTCGCCCCATCTTACATTCCTCTCTAGGGCTGGGATCAAAGGTGTTCACCACTGTCATTAAAGGTATGCACTGCCCAGTTTCTATGGTAATTAGTGTGGCTACTGGGATTAAAGGTGCATGTCTTTATGGATACTTGGATTAAAGGTGTGTGTTACCATAACCTGGTCTGTAAGGCTGACAAGTGGGACTGTTTTACTCTCAGATCTTCAGGCAGTCTTTATTTATTTATACAATTGAAATGTCACTATATGTGTATGTATGTGCATATTTTTGTCTTTATGTACATGCATGGAAGTGTGTGGTTATAAGTACCATGTGCTTGTGGAGCCCCAAGGTTGTCTGGAATCTTCTCTACTACTCTTCTAGCTCACTAATTAAGGTAGAGTGTCTGAATTAAACCCAGAGCAGAGCCTCTGAATTAAACCCAGAACTCCCTAATATGGCTAGTCTTGACAGTCATCTTAATTGTGAGGATTCCTCTATTTCTGCCTTCATATGATGGGATTACAGAAAGGCTACCATACTCACCAGGCATTTTACATGGAATCTAAATTGTATTTTCCATGCTTGCATTGCAAGCATTTTAATCCCTGAGCAATCACTGTAGCCCAAGATAGTTCTAGTGTATTGTGGCATAATATGTCCATCTTACTACATTTCCATAACCCTAGGAGGGATTGAAACAATCATATTTTCCAGTTTCAAGTGCAGTTAGGTATAGTCATATAGCCACACCTACTTTAACAGAGTGGGCTCTGAGATGACAGAGTATGGTATCAAAGATGGTGCTGTAAACTCTAGACATGTTTCCTTTAGGCAAGCCAGGGCACATGGAAACTCTAACCCAGCTCACCTTGACCCTGCAGGCCAAAAATAAAATAAAATAAAATCAAGGGTGGCAGAGAAAAAATAGTGAACTGAGAATGTCTGAGCATTGAAAAGAGGCAGCCACCAGTGTGGAATCTTCCCTTCAGACTATTATTTGTGGAAGATAGAAATTTCTATGTCAGCTAAGCCTTGGGTGAATGTCAACTCTCTTTCTTATAACTGCCGGGCCTTAGTCTAAATTAATATCCTGCCTCCATTCTGAGATGACAGATGTCACTACCATTCTCTTGCAGATAAGGAATCTTGGCTCAAAGAGAAATGGAGTCACTTGCCTCAGATCACACAGCTGATCAACTCACTCAGCTAGAGTCCAGCACAGGCAGCTTTCAAATATTCTGCTTCCTTTGTCTTTCTGACTGGCAGGCTCACAAAGAGTTGTAGGATGCACACACAGGCTCAGCGCCATGGTGTTTTTCTGTACGGAGAAGTGGCCAAGGAGGCTGGACAGCACCTTTTCTCATAATACTGCCTTATTTGGAGACAACAGGTGATGGGCTGTTAGGATCTGGTCACTTTCTAAATGGAAAGAACAATTAGACTGCCTGAAATTGCCTCTGGGAAATTGTGCAAGATAGTTTCTTAACAAGCACAAATGTTATTTGTTGTGCAGAGCAAACAGATTTGGGATGGGAAGATTTACTTTTGAGTCAAAAGGATGTGCCTGCAGCGGTGGGATCAAGGTGCTGACTGCTAAGGCACAGATGGGAGAACAAGATGCTCACACCAGCTGGGCATTAAAGAAACTGATCGCAGTTATCAATTTTATATTTTAGTTTAAGTTATGTATCAATTAGACTGATAACAGAGAGCCCCACAGCTGGGACTATTGTTTTAAAAATTCAAGAACTGGTGTTAGCGCACATTTTTAATGCACACACAGGCTCGTGTGTAATATGGAGAGAGACCCACGTAAAGGACAAAAGTCAGCTCTATGCATCTGGGGGCCCTTATTACTTCAGCTTCAAGTTATGCCTGCTCATGAAGAACAGGTGCTTGACATAAAATCAGAGGGAAAGCCACCAGGAACTCAGCCCATCTAAAACCATCGAAAGAAATTCTAAAATTACTCTTAGACAAATTGCTCCCACAAGCAGAGATAATTTTTTATCTTGAGGGTGTAAAAAGGATACTAAATCTTCTTGCTGACACAAGCTCATTTGGAGATGGGCTGGGGATCCCATTAATCATGTATGTGGGTCTCAGGATGCTATATGCTACATTAAAGGTTAAACCTGGGAGTGTCAGGGAAATACTGCCTTTGTCTATAGTAAGGACAACATGGCAATAGATGCTGGGAGAGATTTCCCACCTAGTGATGTACAACAGGAAATCTCATTGGCTTAAATAGAGATTAGTTCAGAAGCAAAGCACCATGCTCATTTGTGTAAGCCATCTTTCAAGACATAGAGCTTAAAGGATTTAAGGATTAGTGAGCTTCAGTGGAATGGATCTATATGTTTATTTGTATACACAGATTTCAAATGAAAAAGTGAGATGCATGCATACAGTTTAGACAACATAACATTGTAGAACTTTTGTGAAAGACTTCTGAACCTCAAGTATGCTTTGGTAAATATATTTCTTCATTTGAGTCAGTAAGATGACTTAGCAGATAGTGTTTGCCGAGTGAACCTTGTAACCTGAGTTCATTCCCTGCAACACACGTAAGGTAGAAGGAGAGACCCAACTCCAAAAAGTTTCCTCTTGCTGTGGGACAATGATCTGTACCCTGTCACTTGCACTTTAAATAAACACTGATTGGCCAGTAGCCAGGCAGAAAGTAGAGGTGGGGTGACCAGGCAGAAAGTAGAGGCAGGGCAAGGAGAACAGGAGAATCCTGGGAACAGGAAAGAGTCTGTCTGCAGTCATCACCCGGACGCAAAGGAAGCCAGACACAGAGCAAGCAAATGTGACTGCCTCTCTGAAAAAGGTACCAAGCCACATGACTAACAGAGACAAGAATTATGGGCTTTTATAAGTTATAAGAATTCATTATTAAGAAGCCTGAGCTACTGGGCCAATCAAATTTAGAATGAATATAAACCTCTGTGTGTTGCTTTGGGACTGAGTGATTGCAGGACTGGGTGGAACAGAAAACCCCAGTCAACATCCTCTGACCTCCACATGTACAGGGTGTCATATATACCTACACACACTCTCATACATACATGTACACACATATACACACATTCTCATAAACATGCACATATACACTCATATGTGTACTTTCACACACATACATACACATGCATAAACATACACTACATGGACACATACATGTATATTTATGAAGATTTCAATGTCTGGCACTTACTAAGCATGACAGCAAATTTACTCCATGGAAAGGAGCTTTCTTTGTCACCTAGGAAGTTCTCTCTACCAGAAAATCTTCCCAAGTTCTTCAAAAAGAAGCCATTACAGTTTCCTCTTGTATCAGCCACAGACATGAAGGAAGAAAGTCAAGTTCATGCATTAGCAACTTCATAAATACTTTGTCTAACTAGCAAATGAAGAGGTGACACATTTTGTCACAACAGATTTGAGGTGTATTCTTTACCTCCAATTAGAACATGTATCATTGATCTTTGCCTTCAGCTGATCAGATGTGAGATAGTAATCAACTGCTCAGACCCAACCTTAGTCAAATCTAAAATAAAGACATACTTTTAGATTACCTTTCAAACATTGACAATCAAAGCAGGAAAGATTAGAGCTTTATCTACCAAATTAGTTGCATTCATCTCTTGAGCGGAGGCTGCCAAAGTGTCAGAAATCAAACTGATCACAGCCCAGAAATATTGAAAGAAGTAAAGCTGGAGGGGAAATGAAAATGTATTTAGCTGAAAGAGTCAAAGACAAATAACGGCAAACAGGCATCTTGTAGTTAATTCCTACTGGGAAACTGAGCCTTTGTTTCAGTTCCAGGCAAATGCACATTTGCAGTGAGTCTTAGCAGTTCCAAACATTCTTACTTTAGGATTACTAAGTCTCCAGTCCACTTGTTATTACCAATGTAGAATTATAGAGCAGCTCTAGGACCTTCATGCTAGTACTCATCTCTTCCACTCAAAAACGCACCAGAGAATGCTATACACTTTATTATTTTACTGAAAAGAACCCGGGAAAGAAGTGATAGTTATTGTGGAGAACATGGCTCATTTAGTTAAGGGCTTGCCTAGCATGCACAGTGCCCCAGGTTTGATCCTCAGTACTGGATAAAATGCTTGTACATTCATGTAATCCTAGCATTTGGGTTACAGGAGGATCAGAAGTTCAAGGTTAACCTCAGCCACGTAGAAAGTTTGAGACTAGCCTATGCCACGTGAGAATAAGAGCCATTGTATCAAAACCAAAACCAAAACCAGACAAACAAGAGGCAAGCAGGTCAGTGATCTGCCTGCCAGCTGGACTGACACCAACCACTGGATTGTACTCTCCCAAGACCCCCACTCTTACCCCATCATTTTCCCTGTGGCCAGCCCTCCCCTGCAGCTCCAGCAGACTCCATAAGCGCAGGTACATCAGTCTGAAGAACAGGTGAGTGACTGGCCTCCCAGTTGAGCTGCCCCAATCTCCAGACCCTAAACCACAGGGCACATCTTTTGCCCCACCCCTCCAATTTCAGCACCAGCAAGACTACTGTGCCTTGTCCCCAACTCTGGAGGAATTCCACTGCTCTGGTGAAGTCTGCACCAGCCCTTTTCCCTTCTCCAGGAGACTACATAGACCCAGGTACTGTGACACCAATCAGAACAATGGCACCCCCTCCACTAGGCTTCATATTCTGGTCTACAACTTCTGAGGTAGCCTTTGGCTTTACAGGAAGCCAGGATGCATCTAGGCACCCAAGACCCCACAAGCATCAGTGGAGACACCCTACTGAACCTGAAGACTTGCCAGTCACCAGAACCCTTGGCTACACAGACCAGAAGACAGGAAAGAAAACAGAAAACAAAGGGACAAAACACCCATCCAATAAAGACAAACATAAGAATCAACACCTAGACCTAGAATTATCTGAAATCCAGGTGACTAAACACCAGTGTAAGAACACATTCAATAAAAGGAATGGCAATATTTCCAGAGCCCAGTAAACCTATGACAGCAAGACCCAAACATTCCAATGCAGTTAACCACAATAAAATGACATTAAAATAACTTTATGAATATGGCAGAGGCCCTTAAAGAGAAAATAAAAAACTCCCTTAAAGAAAATGAGGAAAAAACAAGCAAAAAATTGGGAGAAATCAATAAATCCCTTGAAGAATGGCAAGAAAGTCAAGAAAAACAAGACAATCAAATGGTTGAAGGAAACAGTTCAAGACCTGAAAAATGAAATAGAAGCAATAAAAAAGAACACAAACTGAGGGAATTCTGGAAAGGGAAAATTTGGGTATGTGAAAGGAACTACAGATGCAAGAATCACCAACAGAATGCAATAGATGAAAGAGAATCTCAGGCACTGAAGACATGGTAGAGAAAATAGATTTACCAAAGAAATGTTAACTCTAAAAGATTACCAATACAAAACATCCAGGAAATCTGGGACACCATGAAAAGATTAAACTTAATACTAACAAGAATAGGAGAAAGAGAAGAATTCCAGCTCAAAGACACAGAAAACATATTCTCAACAAAATCATAGAAGAAATCTTTCCTAAAATAAAGACAGACATGCCTATAAAGGTACAAGAAGCTTACAGAATGCCAAATCGACTAGGCAAAAAACTTACCCTCACCAAATAATAATTAAAACACTAAACATATAGAACAAAGAAAAGATGTTAAAAAGGAAAAGACCAAGTAACATATAAAGACAGAGCTATCAGAATTATACCTGATTTCTCAATGGAGACTCTAAATGCCAGAGGGGTCTGGACAGGCATCATGCAGACACTAAGAGACCATGAATGCCATCCTAGACTACTATAAACAGCAAAATTTTCAATTAGAATAGATGGAGAAATGAGATCGTTTGTGACGAAACCAAATGTAAACAATACCAATCCACAAATCCAGCCTTACAGAAGATACTAGAAGGCAAACTCCAACCCAAGGAAGTTAGCTGCCCCCAGGAAAACTTAGGCAGTAGATAATCTCACACCAACAAAACCCAAGGAAGGGAGTTTGTTTTAAATATACACTGATTGGCCAGTAGCCAGGCAAGAAGTATAAGTGGGACAACCAGACAGGAAGTAGAGGCGGGTCAATGAGAACAGGAGAATTCTGGGAAGGAGGAATTCTCATACACACTAACACCACCTCCAGTACCAGCGAAAATAACAGGAATTATCAATCACTGGGCATTAATATCTCTTATCAGTGGGCTTAATTTGCCAATAAAAAGACACAGGCTAACATAATGGGTACAAAAACATGATCCATCCTTCTGCTGCATATAGAAATACACTTCAACTTCAAAGATAGACATTACCACAGAGTAAAGGGTTGGAAAAATATTTTCCAATAAAATGGACCTAAGAAGTAAGGTGGTATATCTGTCTTAATATCTCAAGTAAAATTAATCAAAAGAGACAAGGAAGGGCATTTCATATTCATCAAAGGAAAAATGAATGCATACATATCCAAACTTATGGGACTCAATGAAAGTGGTGCTAAGAAGAAAGTTCAAAGTTCATAGTACTAAGTCTCTTTGTTGACTGAGGTTTCTGTCCTGCCTGGTTCCCACAATCATTAGGTCCCAAAGAAATCACACAGAGGTCTATATTAATGATAAACTTATTGGCCCATTAGTTCAGGCTTCTTATTAACTTTTATAGCTTATATTAACCCATTATTATTTTTTTTATCTATGTTAGCCACATGGCTCAGTACTTTTTTTCAGTGGGGCAATCAATCACATCTTCCTTTTTCTGTGGTTGGGACAGGACTGGGGAAGAATGGGCTTCCTCCTTCCCAGAATTCNCCCAAAGAAATCACACAGAGGTCTATATTAATGATAAACTTATTGGCCCATTAGTTCAGGCTTCTTATTAACTTTTATAGCTTATATTAACCCATTATTATTTTTTTTATCTATGTTAGCCACATGGCTCAGTACTTTTTTTCAGTGGGGCAATCAATCACATCTTCCTTTTTCTGTGGTTGGGACAGGACTGGGGAAGAATGGGCTTCCTCCTTCCCAGAATTCTCCTGTTCTCATTGACCCACCTCTACTTCCTGTCTGGTTGTCCCACCTATACTTCCTGCCTGGCTACTGGCCAATAAGCATTTATTTAAAACATAATTGTCAGAATATAGACAATTGTCCTGCACCATCCCTTCATGAAGAATTTGAAGAGATCTAATACTAGCTACTTATCAGCATACCTGAAAGCTCTAACACAAAAAGAAGCAGACACACCTAAGAGTAGACAGCAGAAAATAATCAAACTGAGTGCTGAAGTCAACAAAATAGAAACAAATAGAACAATCAAAGAATCAGTGAAACAAAGAGTTGGTTCTTTGAGAAAAACCACAAGATAGATAAACCCTTATCCTAATTAACTAAAAGTCAGGAAACTATGCAAACTAACAAAATCAGAAATGAAAAGTAGGACATAATAACAGACACTGAGGAAATCCAGAGAAACAGTAGGTCATACTTTAAAAGCCGATACTCCACAAAATTGGAAATTATAAAAGAAATGGACAGGTTTCTTGATAAGTACCACATACTAATATTAAATCAGGACCAGGTAAGTGATTTAAATAGAGCTATAACCTATAATCCCTAAGAAAGTAGAAATAATCATTAAAAGTATCTCAAAAAAAAGAAAGAAAAAAGCTCAGGACCAGGTGGTTTGAGTACAGAATTCTACCAGACTTTCAGAGGAGAGCTAATACCAATGTGGAGGCCCAAAATGTGAGCCTATTTCCTCCTTGTCTGAAGGTCAGAGAGATTCAGCTTGCTCAAAGTTGTTAACAATTAATGTGGCTACACACCCTGACCTAGGGTGAGGTTACTTAGTGTTTTGGACATTAAGATGGCCCATACAGGTAGATCCATTCCACCTGGACCAAAACTCAGAGAATTCAAGTATACTTCTGCTCCTTCTTTTGAATTAAGAGGCTTGATGTAGGGAGTGACTGCCTTCAGAATACTTGGTCTAGGGTGGGTTTACTGGCTAAATAATAGAGTGCTTGTCTCAAGAATTAATGGCTTAATGTCCCAAAACATTGAAGCAAGTAACTATTGTAGTTGTCCTTTGTATCGTTAAAGCAGTCTTGTCTTCTTCCCCTTTTTGTATTGGGTATAAAAATCTATGGAAAATTAAATGCATAAAATTTCAGTATTCACTGGAACTCCCTACTGGAACTGTCCTATGTTTCTGTTTTATTATTTTATTTGCATCTTCCATCTCTTTATTTATTTTCTAATCCCCAGGCCTTTATCCTGGTAAGTGGTATTTTTGCTGAAGTTGGTCTCCAACACACCAATACTCCTCAAATTATTCCACAAAATAGAAACAGAAGAAACATTGCCAAATAGTTTCTGTGAGGCCGCAGTCACCCTGATACCCAAACCACCCAAAGACTCAACAAAGAAAGAGAATTACAGACTAATTTTGCTCATGAACAGTGATGCAAAAAATTCAATAAAATACTGGAAACTGAATCCAAGAACTCATCAGAAAGATCACACAATGATCAAGTGGGCTTCATCCCAGACATGCAAGGATGGTTCAACATATGAAAACCTATCAATGTAATCCACCATATAAACAAACTGAAAGAAGAAAACCACATGATCATTTCATTAGATGCTGAAAAAACCTTTGACAAAATTCTATACCCCTTCACGATAAAAGTCTTAGAGACAGCAGGGATACAAAGGACCTACTTAAACATAATAAAAACAATATACAGCAAGTTGATTGCCAACATCAAATTAAATGGAGAGAAACTCAAAGCAATTGCACTAAAATCAGGAACAAGACAAGGTTGTCCACTCTTTCCATACCTATTCAATACAGTACTTGAAGTTCTCGTTAGAGTGATAAGACAACAAAAGATCAAGGGGATACAAATTGTAAAGGAAGAAGTCAAAATATAATTATTCATAGATGATATGATATTATAAATAAGTGACCCAATAATTCTTCCAGGGAACTTCAAGATTTGGTAAACATCTTCAGTCAGGTGTCTGGAATACAAAATTAATTAAAAAATAGTGGCCATTCTATTAAAAAAAACATAAATGGGCCAAGAAAGAAATCAGAGAAACACACCCTTCACAATATCCTCACATAATATAAAATATTTTATGATACCAAACAGATGAAAGACCTATATGACAAGAACTTTAAGTCTTTGGAAGAAGAAACTGAAAAAGATATTAGAATTTGAAAAGATCTCCCATACTAATGGATCAATAGGATCAACATTGTAAAATGGCAATCATACCAAAAGCAATCTACAGATTCAGTGCAATCCCCATCAAAATTCCAAAACAATTCTTTGCAGACCTTAAAACATGAATATTCAACTTCATTTTGAAAAACAAAAAACCTAGGATAGTCAAAACAATCATACACAAAAAAGGAACTGCAGAATGTATCACCATCCCTGATTCCAAGCTGTCTACTACAGATCTATAGTAATAAAAATAGCATGGTATTGGCATAAAAACAGACAAGTGGATCAATGGAATTAAATCAAAGATCCTGACATAAATCCACATATGCATGGACCCCTGATTTTTTTACAAAGAAGCCAAATTATACAAAGGAGAAAAGAAAGCATCTTTGACAAATGGTGCTGGTGTAACTAGATTTTGGCATGTAGAACAAGGCAAATAGATCCATATTTATTTCCTTGCACAAAGTTTAAGTGGATCAGAGACCTCAACATAATTTCAGTTATACCAATCTGATAAAAGAGAAAGTAGGAAAGAGCCTTGAACAACCTGGCATAGGAGACAACTTCCTGAATAGAACACTAGTAGCACAGACACTGAGATCAACTATTAATAAATGAGACTTCATGAAACTGAAAAGTTTCTGTAAGATAAAGGATACTGTCAATAGGACAAAATGACAGTCTACAGAATGGGAAAAGATTTTCACTAACCCCACATCTGACCAAGGACTGGTCTCCAAAATTTATAAAGAACTCAAACTAGACATTAAAACAAAACAAAATAATCCAATTAAAAATTGGGATACAGATCTAAACAGAAAATTCTCAACAGAAGAATAAAAGATGACCAAGAGACACTAAAAGTATTGTTAAGCATTCTTAGCCATTAAGGAAATGCAAATCAAAATTACTCTGAGATTCCCTCTTACACCAATCAGAATAGTTAAGATAAAAAACACTAATAATTTATGCTGGAAATGATGTGGAGCAAGGGAATCATTCCTTCATTGCCAATGGGAGTGAAAATTTGTACAGCCACTTTGGAAATCAATATGGTGGTTTCTCAGAAATTTGGAAATCAATCTGTCTCAGGCCCAGCTATACCACCCTTGGACATATACCCAAAGGATGCTCAATCATTTCATAAGGACATTTGATCAACTATGTACATAGCAGCACTATTTGTAATAGACAGAACCTGGAAACAGCTTACATGCTTCTCAGCTGACGAATGGATAAATAAAATATGTACATTTACACAATGGAGTATTTCTTAGCTGTTAAAAACAATGACTTCTAAAAATTTGAAGGCAAATGGATTGGAACTAGAAAAAATTCATTCTGAATGAGGTAACCTAGACCCANATGATACAGTCCACAGCCCCAGAGAGACTTAGTAGCAAAGAGTCCCCAAAGACGGATGGAACTGCATGGATTTCCCAGGGAAGGGGAATGAAAATATCTCCTGGGAAGACTAGGGGCTGGCAGGGATGGGAACATGAGGATTGGGTTGGGGGTGATTACATGA
The DNA here is from genome assembly GCA_001685095.1 of Ellobius talpinus. Taxonomy (NCBI): domain Eukaryota; kingdom Metazoa; phylum Chordata; class Mammalia; order Rodentia; family Cricetidae; genus Ellobius; species Ellobius talpinus. The sequence continues at coordinate 17,963 of LOJH01026059.1, forward strand.
GGAGGAGAGTAATGAAAGAGATTTCTTAATGGGGGGACATTTTGGGGTCAAGTAGAAACTTGGTATAAGGGAAACTCCCATGAATCTACAAGGATGACCCACAGCTAAGACTCCTAGCAACAGTGGAAAGGTAGCCTAAACTGGCCATCTCCTGTAACCAGATTGGTAACTACCCCAACTGTCATCAAACAGCCTTCATCCAGTGACTGATGGAAACAGATGGATAACCACAGCCAAGGACTGGGCCAAGTTTTGGGATCCTTTTGAAGAGAGGGAGGGAGGATGGGTTGATATGGGACAGAAGGAAAAAAGGAATTTAGAAAACATCTTTGCTTTTCTTCATATCTATCATACCTTTCATTGAATGCATATTTCTGTATATGTCTATATAATTAATGTTTAAGTTTTCCACAATGAACAATGAATTTTCCTGCAGTAATCTTTGAAGTTTCCGGGAAGAAGATGGGGCCCCATAACAACAACTCCACCTGGTTGATATGACGTAATGATACCGATAGTGCTACTACAAGACCTGTTTTGGGTACCAGCTGCACAAGATGATTCCAA
>LOJH01026060.1:418-23902 GCA_001685095.1 Ellobius talpinus
TATGTCTCTCTTAGGCTCCTCATTGTTGTCTAGGTTCTCTGGGATTGTGATTTGCTGGTTTTCTTTGATTTATATTTAAAAACTACTTATGATTGTGTACATATGATAATTTTCTTTCTGTGTCTGGGTTACCTCACTCAAAATTATGTTTTTTAGCTCCATCCATTTGCCTGCAAAATTCAAGGTGTTGTTTTTTTTCTGCTGTGTAGTACTCCATTGTGTAAATGTACCACATTTTCCTTATCCATTCTTCAGTTGAGGGGCGTTTAGGTTGTTTCCAGGTTCTGGCTATAACAAACAAAGCTTATATGAACATAGTTGAGCCCATGTCCTTGTAGCATGATTGAGCACCCTTTGGATATATATCAAAAGTGGTATGTATGGCTGGGTCTTGAGTTGTAAGACACTGTTCTTGCCATTCAGGAGACAACAGCAATGTGGTATACATAGCCTCTCATTTCACGGCCATGGATCTTCTATTTTTCCATGGTGTGAATGACACGGCCATGCAGAGTCCCAGTTGTCCTCAGCATACTTCTCAAAGCAGGACTGTAGGGTTGGAGAGATGGCTCAGCACTTAAGATTATTTGCTGCTCTTTCAGAGGACCAGGATTTAATTCTTAGCCCCCAGTTCTGGGGAATTTGATGCCCTCTTTTTGCCTCTGGAGGTACTGCACACATCTCATACACAGAGTACATGTAGGTACAGCATATATACACATAGGATAAAAATAAGCAAAATATTAAAGAAACAGGACTCTAAACACACATGGCATCATGGTGTGAGTGACAGATCCATTTCTACCTTATCCTTTGTTCATCTCCAAAGGCACACAGGTGCCATTCTGAAGCCATATGTATGATAAATAATGCCTACACCTCAGGAGCTGTCTTCAGCTGAGGGGAAATGGTATTTCTTTATATATTCCCTTCCTTTTTTATTCAATAAAGAGAGAAGAAAATATATCAGAAGCTTGGGGTAGTATCTCTGATTCTGCCCAACAACCATGAGTCTGATCATAAAGGAGTGCTATAGAATTTGAAATAGAAGAAATCAAATTAGTTCTTCAGAAGCCCTGTCAAATATGGTGAGACTAAAAGGATTTCAGTCTTATAGAAAGAACACTGTCCAAAAACCGCACCTTCAGGCCTTTGCATTTCTCTGGGTGCCCGTATCCAGCCAATTATGAATACACTGTGGGGATTGGCAGATACTTACCCCCCCTTAGAGAGCAGTTCTGTGCATACTTCAGCAAGCTAAATTATCATTCTGTATCTTGTTGTCCCTATGCGTGGAGAGAAGAGGGAGTCTGCTCATCTGTGCTTGAAGCATTTCCTTGTGTGCCTTATCCCTTACCTTCCACAGCACACAGGGATCATGAGAAGACAAGGGTCTTAAGAAAGCCGCTGGATACTGACTCCTCCATCTCAAGCTCTGCCTTCCCATCCTCAAGAACTTTCTTGCATTCTATTTCTCCCTTTGTCCTTGATAAGTCTCCATCTTTTGCTAAGTCAGGAGGAAGCAAAAAGAAAACTAAATCACAACCTATTATATATGCATGTGTGTACATTCTCAAACTAATAAAAATGGGGAAAACGCTTTGCTAGGGAAAACAGACATAATTCAACAAAAAATCAATTGTAAGGCCACTGGATTTGTTTTGTGTGTGTTTTCTGTTGTAAGAATGACACTGTGCTTAAATCAGGGGATACTGTTAAGACCACTTCTTTGGCAAGTCCCTGCAGCCCAAAGAAGTATGGTGTAAAACACAAGGGACACTGGGTAGTGACAGCAAGTGATTCCTTTCTCCAAGAGCCATCAGATACAGGCACTAAGAGCTGATTTCATTTTGCCTAAGAAAAAGAACAAGGGTGATATGACAACTCTAGTGTCACTCTGTGTTCAGGTTTAAATTTTCAGAATCTTCAATTGATTAATACCCTTTCTAGTTTCTGGAAATATAACCAGAGTTTTGGGAAACCTAATAAAATTGTTAGTTTTTTTTCTTTTTCTTTTTTTAACTGAAGAACTCCTGAGAGCTGTCATTCTCTGAATATGCATGACATTCTGAGATTTACAGGAAGGGAAGGAAACCTAGTACCTCATGCAAGTCTGAAGGGATCTTGCTGTTCTCTTTCTTGCAGCCCCTCATCACCTTGGACAGCAGCATCTCTTTCACATTCCTTGCAGAGGGAACCAACACCATCACTGTACAGGTAGCTGCTGGGAATGCTCTCATCCAAGACACCAAGGAAATTGCAGTGCATGGTAAGCTCTGGACCTGGTCATGTGATACTCTCTTCTGTTCAAGTACTTCCTTCTTCCTATACTAGTGCCAACCATAAACTGCTTTAGAATTTGCCAGCTTCTAGGGAGAGCACTGAAGTCCACCAATAGAGACTTCATTGGCTAGAGAAGTAAAATTAAAAAAAGCAGATCAAAGGTAGGCATCTGTTGTCCCTTGTGGAGATACGCATCTTGTAGTATATCTAGATCACATGTTTGGACAACTTATTAGTCAACCACATTTATTATAGTTAAAGGAAAGGGAAAGTCGAGGAACTGTAGAAGATCTGATGATCTGTTAAGGTATTTGCATTGTATGTACAGCACTTACTGTGAGACATGGGACAGAAGATCTACAAACCAGAGGAGTAATGCCCTATACCCTGTAGGACTTATATCTTGGATAATGAGATGACCTACGCAAAGTAATGTGGTTTTCCTTTTTGATTGTTGAAATTCCAGCATCATTGTCTGTAAAGGCTATATAATGAGGCTAAAATCATTAGCTTATGTAGCTATATACACATCATATATGTCATGAAAGTTGAAGCAAAACTGCCTGGGAGAATAAAATAGAGTAAAAGGAGAAGTTAGAATGGGTGTCCTTTATGGAGGGATATGCGGATCTACAAAAATGTACTTATGAAGTTTAATACAATGCACTATGAAAACTCAGCAATAAAAATGAATATAAGCATAAATGAAAACAGAGGTGATACACGGGCTTGCCACCATGCTCTAAACCATGGGAAAGAGTTCTTAATTACAACATTTATTTTAAGTGAAATTAATGATCCTGTGCTTCCATTCGTCCAGACCTCCCAGAAGTGCCCAGACGACCGCTAAGATTGTAATTGTCTAGAAAGTTATATGAATGTATGTGAGCCTTTGACCAAGGCATATTTCTCAAACTTTGCCCCAGTGAGTTCTTTTCCTGCTTTTCTGCCAGCTGACCACTGGAGCAGCTTATTGGGACCTGAAGTGAATATTTTTGTTGGAGTGTAAATGCTACATTGAAAATTGGATACATCAGAAATGCTGATTTTCATGAATTAGCACCAAGTGGATACACATGTGTACTTACTAACCAGGTCAAGAAATCAAGCATTACCTTACACTTCTAGAGACAAAGTGTAACCTACTTTCCACACCTGTGAGGGATTTTTAGAGATAATCAACAATGGAACTGAGGTCAAGGAGCTGAAAAGCATCCATTTCAGCCATTCCTGATTGCTATGCTTTGGTCTGTCACACAGAAGGGAGTTAAGATCTCTGGGATTCCCTGCTTCTCTTTCATTTCAACTAATATTCTTTATAGAAGTTAACAACATGATGAAGAACACAAATCTACTCTTGGTGGACAAATTCCTTTCTTTTCAGAAGCCAAAGAGCAACTGAAAATAAGGAAAGGTAGCTGAAACCTTGTAAAAGAGAACTGTTTTTTAATGTACATGGCTATGGGTCCATCGCCCATCAAAGCCTGGCATCTCACTCTGTCACCTTCACCTGCACATTCCGTCTTCTTGCAGAGTACTTCCAGTCACAGCTCTTATCATTCTCTCCAAACCTGGATTACCACAATCCTGATATTCCTGAGTGGAGGCAAGACATTGGCAATGTTATCAAGAAAGCTTTGGTTAAGGTAAGTTGACTGTATTTTTGATTCTTTGAGGCAAAGAAAAGCGATAGATGACAGAACCAAGATTTCAAAATTTTATTCTACAGAAAGATAAGGATTATTTATCCACATAGAGAAAGAAATAAAGAAAAGTCAGACCTGGGTAAGGAGGAGCAAAAAGAGGAGACATGAGAGAGTACAGCTGGGAATGGAATAGAGGCTAGTCTAGTGTCTGAAGATGGAAATTGGCTCAGTGTTTGTCCCAAGTATTTCTGAGACAGGGTCTTGACACTCCTAATGAAATGGATAACAGCTTGATGAATCTCTACTAATTTTATGCATTTATCTGCAATTTGCCTATGATTAGGTCCTTCTTAAATAGATATTTAAGTTCACTAGGTTACCGTTGTCCATACAGCTAAGAAACAGAGCAGCCCACCAGGGAAATACAGCTATAGATTTAAGTCGAAGTTATATTTGCTGTGGGGAAAATAAGAGTGTTGTTAACAAGTCTTAGAAATACATACTAGAATACAATAATGAGTAAAATTCAATTTAAGTGGATAAGTAAGTCTAATTAATGTGCTATTAGTTCTATAATGTAGAGGCATAGCCAGCATCTCCAAAAAGCATGGAGAAATGTGTGACTTCCCTATCCTGGAGGTGGCAAGGCTGACCCATGCATCCAATTCAATAGATATTTCCTGAACTATTGAAGTGGTTCCAATGAAGATATATGTGCCAGTTACTAGGGAAGAGATTTTTTACCTTTCAGGTAGAATGAATAGTACATGAAAAGCCAATTCCTGCTAGAAGTGCTTAGTATTTTACAGAAATGACAAAGAGCTTGGTGTGGTCAATCTCTATCTGATAGAAAAAAGTGGTCAGTAATGGACTATAGTGGTTAAATCATAGTGTGAAGAATCAGAAGAGCTAAGTTGTAGGCGTCAGAGGATGTGAAAAGTATGATGTTTCCTTTAAGTAGAAAATTCTGCCAATATATACATACATACATACATACATACATACATACATACATACATACATACNATATATATATATATATATATATATGCCAGGCACCTATTGCTGTGGCAATGCAGAAGAAAGGATGCTTAGGCGGAAAGCGCAGAATGTGGAGATGCTTTTGAACAAATACAGGTTTTATATATACCATGGAAAATTAAATCACAAAGAGAAAGTAGACAAGGGCTCATGATTATAATGAGCAATAGAAATACTAGGAACTTATAGGTGAAAGGAAAGGAAAAACTTTGTAATCCAAACAGTAGATATGAGGTGTCCTTGCCACTAACTACTTTAGGACTATGTAGGGGAGAATGTACTTGGGCAACAGTAATGGGTTTTGATCATTTGATGTGAGTTTGGAAGACATGAGAAATGATTGCGCGAACATGAACAGTTGGGAATGTGGACCTGAAGGTCAAACAGAGGTTCAAGATGGAGCAGCAATGTCTGAGCCAATGCTGTAGAGATCATGAGTCTTGCTTGGGAAGAAAGTGGGATCAGGGAATCGAGACTGCTAACATGCTTCAAAGCAGAGGGGAAAAACACAAGGAAAGATATGGAAAAGTAGCTGACAGGAAGGAAGTAGAATAAGGTAGTGAGGAGGATAGAGGGGAATTCCTGTAGGCAATATCTTAAGGGAACTTTAGACTCCCTATAAAGGAATTATTCATAAAAAGAGATAAGAATAAGACAGCTTCTTTATTCTCTCTGGGATACTGTAGAATGATTGACTTACAAATGACAAAAATTTATCTCTTGAAATTCTCCATGCTAGAAAGTTGAAGACCAAGACATTGATAAGAGCATGATCCATAAATGGCATTTTCTTACTTTGTGTTCACACAATGGAAAGAGGGAAAAGTGGCTGTCTAGAACTACTTGAATAAGGGTACTGATCTCATTCATGACTGTCCTACCCTCATGGCCTAATCACCTTCCCCAAACCCTTTGTTCCATGACCATCCCATTGATGCTGAGGCTTCAAACAAACTGTAGGTGGATCATGAGTGCTCAGACCATAACGTACATTCTTATCATACCATCCAGGGTGGGATCATGTTTTACATACTTATAGTTATTAAGCATTTAAAATATTTTGAAGAAAACATTTGGATACTGTGTATATATCATTGCCTAGGTCTTAAAACTTCAAGAGGTCAGCTGGGTGGTGGTGGCACATGCCTTTAATCCCAGCACTTGGGATGCAGAGGCAGGTGGATCCCTGTAAATTTGAGATCAGCCTGGTTTACTAGAGCTAGTTCCATGACAGGCTCCAATGCTACAGAGAAACCCTTTCTCAAAACAAAACAAAACAAAACAAAAAACAAACAAAACTTCAAGAGGTCAGTTTCTTAATCGCATGTCCCTTTAGACAGGATTAAGTGTATGTAGATACGCAGCTTCAAGGTCCCTCTATGACTTCTGACTGACCCTTCCTGAGATGAAACAAGGAGGATCATAGCAGCCAAGGCACTGGCAGGTTCACCTCTTTGCTTTGTTAGGTAATCCTCAAAATGCTGTGGAATAATGCTCTTTTACACTGTAAAGATTTGCCACTCATATTGGTTTAATAAAACACTGATTGACCAATAGCCAGGCAGGAAGTATAGGCATGGCAACCAGACTAGGAGAATTCTGAGAAGAGGAAAGGCAGAAAGTCAGTCACCAGCCAGATGCAGAAGAAGCAGGATGAGAATGCCTCACTGAGAAAAGATACCAAGCCACGTGGCTAAACATAGACAGAATTACAGGCTAATTTAAGTTGTAAGATCTAGTTAATAATAAGCCTGAGCTAATATGCTAAATGGTTTATAATTCATATAAGCCTCTATGTGTTTCTTTGGTACTGAATAGATGTAGGATCAGGCAGGACAGAAACTTCTGTCTGTATCAAAAGGGTTCACTATTTCTTGGGCTCTACTACTTGCTACCTCTGGCTGATGAGGAGAAGGTCTTCCTGCTCTGTGTACTAGGACTTTGTGACTTCCAGATATTTGGTGGTCATGCATCCCCAAACGATACTGATATGTCTGGAAAACCACCTTGGGAGTGCAATGCCTTTGTGGCTGGTAGATTTTGTTAGATTTTATTACTGTTTCTGCCTTCCTGGTTCTCTTTAGTTTATAGTAACCCTGAGAGTTAGCTACAATCATTAAGCCTAGTTCTACATAGGAATTAGAGCTGAGCAAACAGGCAACATCTACCCTTCTGCCTCCATTCAATTCAGCAAGCATCATTGGTTCATTGAGTTACTACCATGCCAAGAAACTTTGGAATAGTGAAGTTTCCTCAAAGATTTCCAGGAATGTTTGGGCAAGCACACAGTCAACATCTGTCAAAAAAAGGACTGCAACTAACAGATGCAATTTTAGGCAATGGTGGACTTGATCAGTGTCCCTGAAGTGTGGTGGCAATCGTGATTTAAATAGCCTGGAAGACATCACTGCAGGCGGATGGTAACATGAGAATCCTTTAAGTGAGGTGGCATTTCATCTGAGCCACACATCCTCTGTCATATTTATATTGAGAGAATAGACATATTTCTTAATCAAAGAGCATCAATACACACAGGAAAAAATAATCTACAGGAAAATTTAGTTCATTTCACCCATTTTTTCCATCAGAAGCTTGGCTCTTAAATTTTTAATAACAGAATTCAATAAAATCAGATGCTCAAGAATAGAAAAAAATCACCCATAATCCCATCTTAAGATTTAGAATTTAAATCTTATATACATTTATATTTTATAAACTTGCAATGAAAGAATTGTATAGAAATCAAATGAGTATGCAGCCATTATAAGTAACCTCATATAGTGTTCAACATCATCTTCAACATAGAATAATATTTTCCCATGTGAGTATAGCAGTATTTTCTTAATTTTGAATGGTTAAGCTTCCCATTTATTTTTACCTTAGATAATATCATGTTTATTGCTATGTATGGTTTTCAAACATTTTGAATCATTTCCTTAGCACTAAACATGTTACAGTTGCAGGATGAAGAACATGAGTATGTTTACAGTTTGAAATAAATTCTTTTGGAAAGCAAATTGATGATGGGTATCATTTTTTTTCATGTTGCCAGTCCCGGTGAGTGGCTCTCCTTCCACTGTAATAATTCTATTAAACTCAAAGCATTCCTACTTTAACTGGAGAAGCAAGTGCTCTTCTGCTGTTACTTTGAATTTGCCATGCCCGCCCCCATGTTTCTTTGTAACTGCTTACTCCTCATTTGGACCCATTCTGTTCAATTTTGAGCTCCTGGTCTAGTTTTCTCAATAAAAAAGAAGTGGAAAATACAAGACAAACTTTTGTAAATGCTCTCAGTAAATACCATTGTGGAATCATTTGGAATTGAGTTTCAGGACAACTGAAAAGTGAGAGCAGAGAAGGCAGTGGAGTGTTAGCTGGAAGCTTGAGGGGTAACAGAAGGAGAGTCTGGGTGTACACTGCAGCCTGGGTCTGGAAGACTACATTTTAAAAACACCATACAGGACTTAAGGGTGTGAATACACTGTTCCTGGCTACTGGTCTATGGGAGGCTGGCACTTAAACCCTAACTCTTTTCCCTAAACGTTTTGCAGGTAACCAGCGTCCCAGAAGACCAGATTCTTGTGGCTGTGTTCCCAGGTCTCCCCACTTCAGCAGAGCTTTTCATCCTCCCACCCAAGAACTTGACAGAGAGGAGGAAAGGCCACGAAGGAGATCTAGAACAAGTAAGTCAAAGACTCTCGACTGGGACACCTGCCACCACACCAGGCTCTGTGTTAACAGAAAGTGGTCTCTAGTCTAAGAGCAGGAGCAGCCTACTAGTCAGCCAATGGCTCTTGTCCCAACATCTTGGATCTTGAACAATTATCAACCCTATGCATAATAAACAAGGGTAGAATAGTGTCCTGGCCTCATTCCAGTGTGTGGCATTCTTGAGCCCTCCACTGGTGAAGAAGAGAGGGAGAGTGAAAGGGACAGATATAAATACAGAGAGAGAGGCAGACAGGGTCATGCATACTGGTGTTTCCCTATCTGTTTGTGGGAATAAGGTCTTTAAACTGCATGGGCCCTAGAGATGCTGGTCAATGTTCTGGAGAGGAAACATACTGCTTTTAGACACTTTTCTTTGGAGAAAGATGGATTTTGCTTTGACAAAAGGAGCATTGTTTCCAAAGTGGGTTATGACTGACTGTCATTGTTGGACACGTGGTTCATGTGATCAGCACACAGTTCTGGAAGCAAATAGGCTCTCGTCTGCTGTTTCTTCCTATCGCTTTTGCTTCCACTGGGATATTGCTGGCTGCACGCTGTGCTGCCCTCTCCTATCTCCTCATGATGCTAAGTCAAGAGAAATGGAAATAAGAAGAAACAAAGCTGCTGAAAGGCTGTGTGATTTAAACACATTTGCTCCTATGTGGAGTAACCATTGTACAGACTCCTGCATCCTTCCAGTTCTCACCTGGCTTGGGTGGCACCCATCCATAATGCTCAGGCAGAAGAAGTGCTGGTATCCTTTTGTCTGGACTGAAGGAATTCTTCGCATCACAGGGTGTATGTTAAAGTCACTCAAAAATAAATCCATCTTCTTGGTGTACATATCACTTTTCTAAGCCTTCATTATTCTGAAATAGCAAGTAGCAAGCATGAGCTATATTTGGAAGCTCCACTATCCATCCATTTAGATAAGCAGGTAATTACAGTGATGGATAGCCGCTGTGATATTAAGGTGTGTACAGGCAGATAAGATTTGGAGACAACAGGCTAAGTGAGCCTCAGCTTTCACGTGGGAATCAGAGAGTGATTAAATCAGCGTTGTGTGTTCTAAGACTTGCTGTGGAAAAAGGAAAAAGGAAAAATTATCCCATAGAAGGAGGCAGCCTCTTCTTTGATGTTTGCCTCCCATTGTCTGTGGAATAAAATATGCAGAGGTTTGGGATGGGGTTCTGCTTGGGCTTTAATCCTTGCGGGTGCCTCTGTACCCAGTGTGTTACCTGATCAGATTAAAGAACTAAGGATGAGTTGACATTCTTTCATTGAACCCACAACAGGCCTCTGCTCATAAAGGCAGGGATGAAAGAAGTCTAAGCTAGAAGTTGAATGAAATACTATGTCTGTTGCAGCTCTCATTCATGGGGAGCTTTGGAAAGCTGCTCTTTCTTTTTGGACGTACCTCTTTCTGCCTTTCCACTTCTCGGTCTCATGAAAGCTCTGTAGCTATAAGAACCAAGTTGATAAAGATGTCTATGTACCATGAATGAACTTTTTTTGCCAGTTGATTCATAAGGGAGTACTATCATTTGCCATGCCTACCCATGAACCTTCTCTCTTGTTTTACAGATTGTAGAGACAGTATTTAATGCGCTAAACCAAAACCTGGTACAGTTTGAGCTGAAGCCAGGGGTCCAGGTCATTGTATATGTCACGCAGCTGACATTAGGTGAGTACTTGCTGGACTCAGGGAATGTGAAGATGGATGAGTTATTATTTTGAGCAGAAAAAGGAAGGAATACTCTCTGAACCCTTTTCCATAGATGATGCAATACCTAAGCCTATATGTGTGATAATGGCTGATGGTATCTTGGTAGCTACTGCAGGAAGACTTTTTTACAAGTGGCTTTATTATTGAATTCTGAAGACTATTTTGAGAAAATATTTCTTTGACTTTGTATTTGAGGTGGTTGGGTTATATGGGCGGTACTTGGGTTCTTCAAAGGTCTTTGATTCTGAGTCTCTATGAGAGGTCAACTCAGGAAACCTTAAGATCCCATTCCATTTACAGAATGTGAGTCATGTGGGAAGACGGATCAGGTAGCTGTCACTGGGTGCCTTACAAAAGGAACAGGATTGGCATGTCCCATTGGACATTGACATGTGGGTGCTGGAGAGTCTGCTTGTTGGGTGGGTCTTTCTGACAGCAGAATTTTCTGGTAAAGAGTTCCTAAGGCTCACCATCTAGGGGACTTATACCTGCACAGTATGGTAGAGGGAGAGAAACAGTCTAAGATTTTATTTATGGTTAACCCAAAGTTATCAGTGTGCTACCACATTGTTAAGAAGACTAATGAGACAAAGATTGCAAGACCTTTACTCCCTCAGTGAGTCACATGTACTCAGTATATACCCTAACCAGTAAGTGTTCCCAGACACAACAGAGGAGCTTAAGTTTCCGTGAAAGCTGAGAATAATTCTTTCTCATCAAAGCAAAGCTTCCCCAAGCAGCATACAGGCATTTAGAGACTGGAAATCAGGGTGGGCAATCAGCTTCCGTTCTCCAGTGTCTCCACCCTCAGCTCCAGCTTCATAGTGAGCCCATCTCTTTCCGCCCCCTCCCCCCAGCTCCACTGGTGGACTCCAGCGCTGGGCACAGCAGCTCCGCCATGCTTATGCTATTGTCAGTGGTATTTGTCGGCTTGGCTGTGTTTTTGATCTACAAGTTTAAAAGGTAAGTGCTGTTGTCCGTCCGATTGTAGCTCCAGGTGAGGTTCATTGCAGCTGACTCTTCTTATGACCAGTGTTCCTCAACTCATATCTACGATGTGATCTTCATTTTTCTTGATGCTTTCTTTAGTGCTGGAGAAAAATCAGGAGTGACTTAGAATCAGGGAATGAATGTGTTTGAGAATCCGACCAATATTCATTTTGTAGGTTTCATAGATTAAGAAAATAAGGATTAGTTTTGAAATCGATTCATTCTCCATAATAAATGTGTGAGAGGATTTTTAAATCTCATCCGTATTTCTGAAGTAAGTTCTCAGATATTTCATTAGTGTTTTCATACAGACCAACAACCATGCAGAGTAGTTAAACAGAGAAAAATCTTCATTTTTACCTTAGATAATATCATACACTCATGTACACTGTATACGTGTTTCTTTATCTCATATTGTTGCTATCCAATATCTGTTTCAACCCGCAAGGCAGGTGATGGACATATAACTCAATGTGTATAGTATTTATCTAGCATGCTCAAGGCCCTGGGATTGATCCCAACTGCCATATAAACCAGATATAATGGCACCTGACTGTAATCCTAGCACTTGAAAGGTGGGGCCAGGAGGATCAGAAGTTCAAGATCATCTTTAGCTACACAATAAGTTTGAGGTCATCCTGGGTTATATGAGACTATGACTCAAGTTTTCAAAAAAAAAGAATGAATGAAATGTTGCATATTATAAATTGCTCCTGTTTCCTTCTTTTACGGTTTTTAAAATAAACTGTTCACACAAAGAACCCCACACACATATATTCAGAAATTATTTTTGAAGGCCCCAGGAAGGGTAACATAATAGGATATATCAAACAAAAAGATTGGAGTTGAAGTGAACAATTATGCACTAGTATTCAAATATGTAGAACTCCCAAGAGACTTACTGATTTGGAATATAAACTCTGAAATCACATGGCCTCAGTTTTCCTTCTGGCATTTATACTCTTCGACAACTGTATTTACATCTCCAAGACTTCATTTCCTCACTTGTAAGCTGTGGAAAACAATGCTATCTTATGGCTTTGTTGTGTGAATTAAACATATTAATAGCTGTAACTTATATATACTAATTAGCCAAGAAAATTTGATATTACTGAGTATTATCAGTAACAGAATCAGAGACTGTGTGTTCCAATGATGCCCATGGGCCATAAGCTAATATACACAATAACAGCCTCCCAAAAATTACGAGGAAGAGTCTTACTTATTGAGAAGCCTGGGTAAAATGAAGATAACATTATTAAGTATGTGAGGTTTTTAAAACATTTCTTGGTCTGGGAGTGTTCCTGGGCTGTGAAGATAATCTCTGCGGATTGTAGAGGAGGTGGACACAGGGAAGGGCACTTACTCTTTCGTCGCCATTTTTCTCTTCTCTGGTGGATGTTTCTGGTGCTTAGGAATGTCTTTTCTACTCAATATAAAACTTGCTGTTGGCAACAAGGGCAAGAATCTCTCAACTCTTTCCCATGCTACTGGAAAGACAGGCTGGCATTACTTCACTAGTGGACTTATGAATGTGAGTGGGGATTCATGTACTTTTGGGTTAAGGTGGCTGAGTGCATCTGCTCCTGCTTGCATTGAAGACAGGAAAAGCCCTTTGGGTGTAATTAAGGGGAAAATGTGTGATAAGACAAGGCAGCATTTTATGGATGTACATAAATTCTATGTAAAGCAGAATGTCAGTCACCCAAGTATGTGTCTGTGAGAATTTCTGGGTTGTAAGGAATGTAAAGACGGGGAGCTGAGTACCCACTGAGTAAAATGTCCCTGTCTTGTTCTAGCGTCCCATGGTCGATGAGGATGAGAGCCAATAGAAGTCCTGCAAGATGCAATTTTGTTCATCACACATCTTCAAATTAATGCAAGATATCTATGACTCAGAACTTTTAAAGTATAAAGAAGGCTAAACTCCCTAGATAGTCAACTTCTTCATGTAGACAACTCTAACTTTGTAGACTTTCGTATTGAATCCACTCAGATGTTTCAGAATCACCGTACTTTGTGGTTCTCAGTTATCAGCCCGGACTTTCCTTTTCTGGCAGTGGACTAGTGCCAGTCAAACTGGATAAACAGCAGTCAGCCAAAAGTTAACCTTTTACTTTTCTTGTTCCTGCTCCTGTTCTGTGTTTACCTCCCAAAGCTCCAGGCCTTCGGTTGATACTCGCCTGAATTTCCTTTTATTTCTCTGGCCTTTTCTTTTCTCCCCATCTTGTAGAATCCCATTGGTGACTGTGCAGGGTATGCCAGCTAGCAAACAAGGAAAGGTCAGGCAGCCTCCTGCATCTCTCATTCTCCTCTGCCTTGTTCATTACCATCCAGTAGCATTTCTATAACAATGAACATGCATCAACATCTGCAGTGATATGGTATCTCAGGTTTTCACGTTGACGTTTATCAAAATACATGCAGTTACACCTGGCTACCAAACACTGATGAACGGCTCAGCAAGGTAATGGGGACAGTTACACTTTTATTTCTAGGTTATTGATTATACCGTTTATACAAGCAAATTTTTCTCTTGATAGGACTACCAGTACAAACTAATTTAAACGTCCATCCATCCAACAAATACATATTGAGTTCCTACTATGTTCTATGCACTTAGAATCACCCAATAAGATTAGTTAAGAAACTGAAAGAGAAGATCACCAAACATCCTTCAAGCAAATAGCACCCCACCCTTCACAGCGCATTTGCTTCGTAGGTGGTGACTGTGGCTTCCAGAAGCCTTAGCAATATAATTAAAAATTCTTGCAATGTGATTTTACTCTCTGAAAAATCCTCAACAAAAAAGACCTGCTTTCTATCATTATGTATGTTTTCCTGGTTATTCAAGAAAATTTTAAAGCCCTTATATTTCTTCCTACCTACTTTTCTTTCAATAGGGCTTTCATTATAGTTCAAATCTGCTTTCTTCATAGCTGGAGCAAATGAATATAAACTGAACCTGATTTGGTTTGATTGCCTGCTTTTTTAGGATACTTGCACTCCCCCAGCTTATTCCTCTTATTTAAACCTGTGTGGATATGTGGCCCAAGACACATACCTTGATCTCTTTATGGAAACACAGCTCAGACTTGACTGACATCTTCAAAGATTCTGCAAGTGAATGTGTTAAGCAATGAAAAGCAACTTGACAGCTTCTTATAATGTTACAAATTGTGATGTCAAAGTCAGTCCCTTCCAGTCATCTACTGAAGATGAAAACATGTTTGCTTTCAGGGATTGAAATAAAGTGAGCAGTCTTTGTAAGGCCTGATGAGTACAAACACTCCCAGGTGTCTTTAGCTAAGCAGGAAAGTTGGATAACAAATTGTATGATCAGGAATATACTATGTCTGCCCCCAGACCTAGTGAATATTAACATTACAGTTGAACTTCACATTTATAAGAAATTGTAGTTTTCTAGCTAGAAGCAATTTAATTCATTAGACTATATATGCATTTATTTAAAAATCAAAGTAAGGACCAACTCAGTCTCTCTCTCTCTCTCTCTCTTCATCATCTATCTAATTATCTTTTTCTCTGTATTTTCTTTTTTCCCTTTATTTCCAGCTTGCCTCAAACACATTATGTAACTGATAATGACTTTGAACTGATCCTCACGCATGTACCTCCTAAGTACTCTAATTATAGGCATGCACACCATGGCCAGTCTGTGGGATTCTGGGGATTGAACCCATAGCTCAATGGATTGAACGTGAGGATACAAAGTTTCATGCATGGAAAGAAAACCAAGACATGAAAATTGAGCATAGTGGAAAGGTAGAGAAAAGTGTGTGCTTAAAGCCTATTTTTAGAGTTTCCTTTGAGAGTTATCCTGGAAAACTTCATTACATATTTGGGCTCATTTTGGGTTGGAATAGACTGAAGAAGATACAAGCATGAAAATCCTACCAGAAGAGAGAGGTGGACCTTTAGGAATACATGGAATTCACTAGGTTGAATAAGACATTAGAAGATATTTATTGGCTTTCCGTCATTTTAGAATTTAGTTCAATATCCCCAACATTCAATGAGGTAAGAAACATATCTTCTGGTTATAACACGCCAGCATAAAAGTGCAGCCTTTATATTGGAAACCGGTCTAGCAAAATGCATAGAGTACAGGATCTGAATATTTTATTCATCCACTCAACAAACATTTATTAAGTAAAACTGTGTGCTGTCTGTATAGCTGTGAACATAGTCCACTTAGACTTGCCCATCGAGTGAGAATGACAGAAAAACAAATGAATAAACATGAGCTACTATAGCGAACTAAACTCATACCTGATTAGTTTAGTAGACTTTGTCTTGCAATTGTGCATTAAACCAGGAGAGATCAGGGATAAGAGGAGCCTTCAGGAGTGACACATGAGCCAAATTCTGAAGGACAGGGATGAAACATCACCATGAGAACAGTAGATCTCTTCAATAGATAGAGGGAATAGTTGGTTCAATGTCAAGTCCCCAGGGGGAAGAATGTTTTGTATAGATTCTTATAGCTCAGTGTTCAGACTGATAAGCACCTAGGGGCACTGATATCAACCACTCTTGAGCACTTGGCGGATGAGGATCCCAGATCCATCCCGTTTGAATCTGAGTCACAAGTCACATTGTACTGAAGGCCATGGTTGAAAGCTGTTCACATAAGGGTATGGGGAACCCTAGATTTTAGGCATGGGGAAGATCCTGTTTAGAGTGGAAGAGAGTCAGGCAGGGGATCATGCCAGAGGGGTTGGGGAAAAAGTCAGTCTCAGTAGGATTTTGGTCTGAACTTTCTTCCAATCCTAAATTGACTGCCTCATGTCTCGAAATCTATTCCTTGTATGTCTTTCTTTGACCTCTATTAATCCTTTCTTTAACTTACTCTTAATGCCAAAAATGAAGCTACTGTTATTCCCATTAAGCAGAGAGGGAAACTATCAAAATATTTTATATATTTGATCCAGGTGTATTGCTGTAAAAATTATAACAATGGCTATGAGTCTGTTATTTTGGGCTGTTGATAAAAGAAAGCAAAATAATCAATTATATACATGCCAACTTAGTGAAAGATGCCATTTGAATCTCATAAGACTCAAAGTCCAGCTCCTTTGAAAATGTAATAACAGGTGGATATTTTCAGACTTTACTTAGTAGCTCATCAATACCATTGCTCCCTTTAAAGGAAGTTCTGCAGGTTCAATCTTGGGCATCTTGATCTCTGGCTAGCCTTGCATCCTTGGCTTCAGGGTCTCTATGTGGCCAGGCCATTCCCTGATGCTGGCTGTTCCTGTAAATGACATTTCCTCTACTTACCCTCTAGCACTTTTTTATTGCACACAGCAGGCTTGCCCTTTTATCTCACTTTGATTTTGTTCCTACCTTATGTAGGAAAATCCCCTGGATAAACATCTATGCCCAAGTCCAACATGACAAGGAGCAGGAGATGATCGGATCAGTGAGCCAAAGTGAAAACGCCCCCAAAATCACACTCAGTGATTTCACTGAGCCCGAAGAACTGCTGGACAAAGAGCTGGATACACGGGTCATAGGTATGTGTGCCTGTGCCACCACACTCAAAGTCCTCTGTCCTCCAAACATTCTGTCATTAGCTGGAATTGCATGCATGTGCCACCAGACAGTTGTGGACTTCAAGACTGGGGAAAGCACTGGTTATGGTGACAATCTTGTTTCAAAATTCATTTGCCACCTCTAACCACATGAAATTGACAGACTATATGTATAAATATATATATATATAGTGTGTGTGTAGACATATATGCACAGCTATCTATTTCTGTAATGAGCAGTACAATGTAAGATAACATAACATGGCTGTCAGCATGTTGGTCCTACCTATATTCTATGGAGGTGGATGAGAAGCTAGTGATCTGGCAGGAATATCCAGATGCTCTACTTAGTTAAAACCCACTACAACCTGTTCCAGGCAGTTTGTTATTTGCCAGTGAATAAAGGGAAGAGCCAGCAGCCTTGTGGAACTTACTCTGTTTCTCTCTGTGTCTTTTCTCCCCTGCAGGAGGCATTGCCACCATTGCAAACAGCGAGAGCACAAAGGAGATACCCAACTGTACTAGTGTTTAACCCAGAAGCCACGTGGTCAACCACCTTCCTGACTTTTTATTTTTGATGACTATTATTACTGTTATTATGGAAAAATGAAAATGTCTTTTTTACCTTTTGTTTACCAAGGGTCCCTTCATAAATAACAGGCAGATGCTGAGCTTTGGGAGGAAACAAAGGCATCCTTAGTTGATTGCGATGGATGAAGGAATACATGATTGTGTCTGTGTTAAGGATGTGTCTTCCCACAGGCTCCTTGCTTTACTCGGCTGGTGGTAGAGCAAAGACCTTCTTGTGTTCTTCTGTCTTTTTTTTTTGAATTGGATTTTTGTTCATTTCTATTCCTCCTGCCCCTGCCACCCTCCACACTGCATACACACACAACACATATCATCCCCCGGTTCAATTGCAGGATGTAGGTTGAGGGGGGAGTGGACATAGCTGCCAAAGGCACGCACACCTTTCTGAAAGAGGCCCTGCCTTGTGCATGTCAATTCTGAGGCGACAGATGGCATATTGTATATAACTATAATGTAAATAGCTTTTTATTTCCTAAGAAATAATTTAATGTTTAGTAAAAAAGAAAACAGAAAAAACGAAAGATGTGTGCGTTGGCTTATGCACTCACCTTCAGTGGCGACTGCCCCCCAACCTGCTTGATGTGTTGGATTCTGGATGCTCTCCAGATGTCTGTCACACTCAACTCTTGCGTCTCTGTCCACACCATAGCTGGTTTCTGCTTATGTATATAAAGTGGGCGGGGAGGGCTTCTTTGGGGCAGTTAACAATGGAAAGACTTTATTGGCATCTGAGAACATGAGGGCTGTTTTCTTCATGAGATAACATGGAAGATAAAACAAGGCCTAGTAGAGACGTCAAACTGAAACCCAGTTGGGGAGATGAGACTTTTTTCTCCGAAAAGCAAAGAAAAAGAATGCTATTTATCGGCCCAAGAAAGCAGTACTCTCTAAAAAAGGAGCAATGGATCTAAGGATCCTGGCGTTTCTGTTTTCTAATTGGATTCCAGGAATATGTGCATTGCTCATGGTGAGTTCCAAGCTGCTCAGAGCTCAGAACAGTCCGTGGGCACTATTTTAGGCCCAGTGAGTATCTGCTAGAATGAGAAGAGTCAGAGGCTAGACTGGAGGTGCCATTTTATGGAATCCCGAGTCTGTGCAAACCCTGCAGGCCAAATAGAGGCCTAGCCCTTAATGATATTAGTCAGAAACGATTTTAGCAAAGCTGTGCTATTTGCTTGTCAGATGTACACAACTTCTTTAAAGTCAGATGTCTGCCTCCAGTTCCCTTAAGGTAGTCTTCGCGTCTGAGGTGAATGGCTTTCAAAGCCCTTCTTCACTTCCCTAGCACCTCAGCCCCTCCCCATGTTTGACATGCCAGTTCTTTTCAGTAGGATCACTTTCCACCATCCTATAAGCATTGTTTTTGTTTCCAGGCTCTGCCTGAGCACACCTGTTTTAAAGAATGATATACTGTATGTGTGTATGTATATATATGAGGAGAGGCCACATTTTGTACCTAGTAACCCTCACAGGATGCTGTTCATGTTCCTCCTTGTGAGACACAGGGAGAATGTGATAGAGAAATCTAGCTGGCTACAGCGTAGGTCAGTGTTAGAAATGTTTCTAAAGATCCTTTTCATTTCAAGGGTTAAATGGGGCATACAATTGCAATGTGTACCAAACACTGGAATACAGTGCATGAGTCATCTCTCTCTCTATATATATATATACAGTATATGAACATATACTGTTCTTGGTTTTACTGTTCCATTTGAATATTTCTACTGTAAAAAGGACAGTGGTTTTGAAATTGTTGAAAATAAATGTATTTTTGTACATCAAAGCTTCATACTTGGCTGAGTATTCTCTCTTTTAATGATTTTTTTTTACCTACCATATCCATCAGATATGGCTGCAGTACAGGTACACAGTTACCTCACCAACAGACAAGGAGATGCTCATTGGAACATCTATACATCTTTTGTTTATGAGTCCCTGGGTGGATTGAGGTTTGGTGATCTCAACAGGGCCTACTTGCTCTGTTGGGGATCTCTGGATGTGAAGTGCTTTTAGTCTGTTCTGTAAGAGAATTGCAAAATTTCACATGACACACACTGAAACATAATGTACCTATTTACCCTTTCTGTCAACCTGTTTACCTTTGCCATGTACAACATCAAGGAGGGACACTTCCTCCTGTATTGGTAGTCACTACTAGATACATAGAGTGAGGGAGGAATATATATTGCCAGTACAGGAAGGGAATAAACAACTTAGAACAACAGTGATTTCCTAGACAGATTTATTTTCTTTTATGCTAGCGGAGCGTCTCTTAAATGGTCTATTTAAATCATATTGATGCTCATTATTCAAATGTGAATGGTCAGATCTTTGAGTACAGAACTCAGCAATTACAAAGACTTTGAATCTCACGGCAATTTCCAATGAGAGGTTGATCTGGAACTGACACTTAGGTCTTGAAGACGTTATTTAGTTATTTTTCTGTTGCTGTGAAGAGACACCATGACCAAGGCAACTTATAAAATAGTAATTTAATTTGGAGGCTCATAGTTTCCATGACCCTCAGGGAAAGGGAGCATGCAGCAGGTAGGCAGACGGGCAGGGGGGCAGGCAGGCAGGCAGGCAATCAGGCAAGGTACTGTACCAGTAACTAAGACCTTACCTCTGATTTACAAGCATGAAGCAGAAAGAGAGGGCTTACATTATGGTCCATAGGCATCGCAGAGAGAGATAACTGGGAATGGAGTTGGCTTATGAAAAGCCCACCCCAGGGACACACCTTCTCTCACAAGGCCCCAATTCCTTATCCTTCCTAAATAGTCCAACCAACTGAAGACAAAGCATTCAAATATATGAGCCTATGGAATCCATTATCATTCAACCACTATAATCACAATTACAATGACTATTACAATTGGGGAGAAATAGGTCCTTCCTTCAATCTACTCCTTCCTCTGTTTCTGTCCCGCCCAGTCCTGCAGCTGCTCAGTCCCAAAGAAATACACAGAGGTCTACATTAATCATAAACTGGTTGGCAATTAGCTCAGGCTTCTCATTAACTAACTGTTACATCTTAAATTAACCCATAATTTTGTCTGTGTTAGCCACATGGCTTGGTTCCTTTTATTGTTGAGACATTCTCATCTTGCTTCCTCTGGGTCTGCGTGACAACTGTAGACTGAGCCTTTCCTCTTCTCAGAATTCTCCTATTCTGGTTGCCCCACCTATACTTCCTGCATGGCTACTGGCCAATCAGTGTTTTATTAAACCAATACAAGTGACAAATCTTTAAAGGGTATAAGACCACTGTCCCACAGTACCTCCTGTTGGCAGTTTGGTGTATAATATCAATTTCAAATATTCTTCTTTGGTCCTTGGATAAGTAGGTGACTCTTCTCCACACTGGGTTATTAAGGGAATGTGAACTATGGCCTACATTAAGGAATGTAAGTGGGATGCTTATATCTCTTTATTGAGTAAAATACATGATGTATTTAGGGGGATCTCAGAAATCTAAGAAACCAGAAAAATTTAGCCAATAATTTGATTTGTGGTTTGAAAACTAATCAACTATTCTGGAATTGTTTTTGATGATAAGGGATTAGGCAAATGTGATTTTCTTTTTATTTGAAATTATTTAGAAAGTGTGTATAATTCTTGATATCATTATTCTTAAGTCATACTCCTCTTTGCTTTTCTTTTGTGCAGTCTGGGAACTGAACCTAGAGCCTGATCCACCTAGACCTATGTTATCTCCCCAAACTGCATGGACAGCCCCACAAATTGTGAATTTATATAGTTTCCTTCCTCAAATATCAAGAGTGTTCCTTAGGGATCTCCACAACAAGCAGTGGGCTTTTTAGTCTATCCATTTATAACTCAAAGTGGTTAGACTTATTTAATTAATTTTAAATCTAGAACTTCTCCAATGGTATAAAGTGTCTAAAATCCCATCATTGAAAAAGTGCTGCTTCTCCCTGGGCTAAATTCCCCTGTTTATTTTATGTCTGGATTGATGAAGCTGGTTCACCAGATTAACAGTGAACAAAAGTGAAATAAAACAGTGTAACAGTTTGAGTCACTACTGCCATTTGGTCCAATCACTGGCTAAGAATAGACACTCTGTATCATTGCAAGTAGGAGTCTACCAGATTTCCTAGTAGTAGACTGAGGGAAAGGGAGAGGGCAGAGATTACTGTTGGCTTTATCTCTCTCCATGCAGGGTTCTCAATGTATTAGAATGGCATTCCCTAAGGCTGCTTTAGACCTGGAAGCTAAGCCCACAAGCCCTGAGGGGCTGAAGCCTAGCTGTCAACTCCCTCAGCAGACTCAATATTCTTGTGTACATTGAAATTTATGAATCACAGCTTTGTCTGCCCCCGAAATAGCTCAGAGACAGGGATGAGTAGGAGTCATACCTCGTGGCTCCTTATACAAGCACTTTAATCTACAGATGTGAGAACAGCTTCCAGATTTGCCCCCTTCCTCTAGAGCAAAAATGGAAATTTTGAGAGTCATCTAATTGTGTTACCTGAGGTAACACCATTGCAAGTTAGTGTATCAGTGGATTATTCCTTACAAAGAACTTTGAGCCACAGGTTAGGAGATTACAGACCCTCAGAAGCTCATTCTAAACTATAAATTACACACACACACACACACACACACACACACACACACACACACACCATTTCATGTCCTGGTTATTGACGTGTTGATTCCCAGGAATGTTAAAAGCACATTCCCAATTCCCAGAGTGTTGCTTAAGGTATGGACATACTAGAAGAACTCCTAGAACTCTAAGAACCAAAGAGGAGTCTGACTCTCCTATTATTACACATAAAATCATAGCAGACCTAAGGCCATGACTCTTATAATAATTCAAAGTTAGATCTACCCCATACCTCCTTGAAAATGCAAAACTGTATTTTCACTACAGCAGACTACTGGGTGTCACCAGATAGCCTGGTTATATGCCAGTATGGCTTCCATATTTCCATATGTCCAGCAGGATTGGAACAAAACTTCTTGTGTATGCTCATCATTTAATAGCTGCTAGCACCCCTCATTATGTTGCCTTGATAACCCAATTGTTTGGCAGCCTGTGGCCAGATGCCCTTGCCACCCCCCCATCACTAAACTTAAATAAGGCTTCTCAACAGGCTGCTTGCGCCAAGTCTCATATACTTGCTACATGCATTGCAGGAAGTTGACCTGGGAACTTCATAGGGAAGAAGGTCAGAGATAACACATACAATAGGAGTGTCACATTCTGACACACACCGAATCCTGCCAAGTGCTCTTGTCTGCTTTCACAACACTGCCAAAGGGGATCAGAGGCAGCCCATTCTTGACTGCCCAAGTATCTACTTTATCTTTATGTCCCTTAACTTACCTCACCTAATGTTATTCTTGGAGAAGCACAGTATTCTTGAAAGCTCCCTGTGTTTTAAATCCATGTATCATGAGTAGATGTGCATTCATTTTACAAGGGCAATGGAATATTGAATGCAAAAAAATGCAGAAGATAATCTCCGTCAAAGTCAAATTCCTATGGAAACTGTATGTTCATGGAACTTAGTGCTATCATTGCCTTTCAATTATCTGAGTCCCTTAGGGCAAAACTGACAAATATGGTCCAATTTCCTATTTATAAATTGAAGATAAAGACATTTGTTTTACAACGTTGGGACTTAAATTAAATGGTATAATGTGCATAAAATATAGAAATAATGAATTATTTCTGAAGAACTGCTCCTGTTTCCCTGGCTCCTTGTCCATAACAATTTAAAAATTATCTAACCATTCTCTCAGTTGAACTATATGGCAGACAGAATTCTCTAGAGAAACAGTCTGAGCTCTCTCTCTCAAAAAAAGAACAGACTTTTAAGATCTGTTCTCCCACATTGATCGCCAAAGTCACTTTCTTCTATTGTTTTCTTTCCTGACATAACTGATTTTGCTTTTCTTTTCATTAATT
>LOJH01026061.1:0-12102 GCA_001685095.1 Ellobius talpinus
AGTATGTGTTGCAGTATGTGTTGCAGTATGTGTTGCAGTATGTGTTGCAGTATGCCACAGCTTTCTTTGAATATGTCTGTCTCTATCACACTAGTACTTTAGGAGAGTCTACACTAACTTAGATAATTAGATTTCACCAGCCAAAGGCATTACATGACTGCCTCATTCAAGTCTGTGCAAGAGCAGTGTTTTACACAGCAATCGCTTGCCTTATGCATATACATAAAGTCCAGAGGAAAGTCCGCTTCTGTAATTCTCTTTATAATCACCATACATAATTTGTTTTTTTTAAAGAAAACATGCCATACTGCAGTGGTGAGCAACTTTAGTTTTGTATAGGCTTTTGATGTCTTTTCTTTTTTTGTGTGCTCCCCTAAATATTTTGAAAGTATAGCATTAGTCCTTCCAAACCATGTTCTGTACCCAGATAATTTGTGGGCATGTTAAGTATGGTCTTCATTCTTAAACTAGTCCCAATCTGTGATTTCTTTTTTTATGACTATAACAACAGAGAGTCTTGATGTCCTAGGTGTATAGTTACTTGGCATGCCTTTCTGTAAACTAGACCCTATATGTACCAGAGGAGGACTTCATGCATGTGTCCTGCAACACCTTAACTTCACATGGAGCACCGGGCTGCTTGGATCTACTGTTTATTCTAGATACAAGGGAAACAATAGCTATTTCTTTGCTTAAGGGTGGCGTTCTTATCACAGGCTTACTCGGCTACTACCTCTCGGCCTCAACCCTATGCACACATGACTTTGTTATTGTTTACAAGAGACGTTCACCTCAGCTTCTGACCCATTTTCTCCTCTGAAACCTCCTGTGAGATTCTTCTCCCCAGTCTTAGAGTTTAAACCATGTGTCATCGAAGGCCACTCCTTACTGCTGTCTGAGCCACTGTTGTTCAATAGAGTGCCCCAGCACAATGCATCATTGTCCTGCACCAGCTAATAACCCGGGGTCCAGCGGGCCTGGCCTGCTATTAACATTTACCGCTGTTCCATTCGTCTGTACTGTATAAAACCCGCACCCTGGCTTGGCTCCCCTCATTGTTTTCAGAACCTTGACTCTCCATACCATTCTCATCATCCAAATTTATTTAAGGATGAAACTATTAGAAACACAATTGGTGAATTAATGTCATAGGGACTGCTGCTGGCAGCTCATCAATTTTTGATATGCCACTCAGACAAATGAAACATAAGCCACCCAGAACAAGGGGACCTTTTGACACTTCAAAGGAAACCCCTATGGGTGGTTTCCTCTTGAAGCTACACTAAACTGGCTCGATCTCCTCAGCTGGAAGCTGCCAATGTCTCATTAACCCCTAAAAAGGCCCGGCATGAGCCTCTCTTTTCAGCTATAATTATGCTGTGCACTCCTGTTATGCTGCACAGAATCGCAACACTGTCACCCGCACATTATAAACATCCATCCTAATTGAAAAGCAGATTAGACTCTTGTGTTAATTAGCCAAAAAGCCCGCCCACTTGCATGCATTATGATTGCCTCTTAAATACTGAGGATGTTGAAATCCCTCAGAAAGACAAGGCAGACTTAATTGCAATAACCTGCACATTAAGTTTAATTTACTTTAAATTTACCGGTTTAGCAGGCTCATTTGATGGTGTTAATGTTCTAGCAAATTAATTATCTGAATTAGTCATGCCTGGTGGAGTTTTGCAGCAGAATACATTGTACAGCGGCCTATTAATAACAGACAAACAGGACAGGGTTAATTAGAAGATTATGCTGGAGTTCTTAAAAAAGGGGATCTTGCATGAATTCAAATATAATCACCAAAGTGCAAATACGGACTCAGAATATAAACAAACTGAGATTTATTATACTCCGAGGCATGCCATCCAGGAGAAACAGTAAAACATGATGGTGAAGTATCCGACAGCAAGAGCCTCTTCCACGTACTCCTGTGGATCCCTCCACTCTACAGACTGTTGCCCATCAGTGTGCATATGTGGAAGCCGTGGTGGACAACCAAATGCCTTCCACAGGCTACAGAGATGGAACTGGTACGGCAGCTAGAAATAGCTCTCCCTGGCTCACTCTGATGCCCTTTTTGTAATTTATAACACTTTCAATGCATTCTGGACCTCACTCTTAACCATCTCTATGATCAGATCATGATACCATTAGTCCATATCTAATCTGAAGTAATGATTATTTACAGCTTGTCTTTTCTATCCAGAAAAGGTCCTTCCAGGATAGATCTTTCCAGGATTGTGTTGGTAATATATCAGGGTAAGGTCAGAATGGAAACACAATGGTCCAAAGATTAGATCATTGACTTGTTTAGGTAATCATCAAGGTGGTTCTAACTATCATGAACAAGACATTCTTTTTCCTTTTTCTATCACAAGATTCAAAGCCAGAACCAGAAGTCTAGGAGAGGTTTCAAGACATATCCTTAATGCTTTGGAGTGGATGAAACATAAAGCAATATTAGCATAAATTTTTGAAGAATCATTTAATCTAGAGACTGTTCTACGGTATCGGTTCAGTCCTGACAAGTATGGACTCTCTCTAAAGTCTGTGTAATGGTTCCATCACAACAAATGTTCTCTCTACACTTGGTTCTGCACATGGGCACTTCCTGCCATCCACAGCAGCAAGTGACAGCCCCTGGGTGTCACGCTAATAATCTTTGACTGGCTTGAACTAAATACGGCCATGAAGTGATTGACCTGAACATGCCAGATTATTGATGGGGCTGGAAATGCCCAAGCCATCATTTTCTTGGAGCAGTCACTGCTTTTGTCTTGATCCCATCCACAGCTGTCACACTGTGGAGAGCCATTGAAAGAGTTCAAATTTGCATCCTTCATATATCTATGCTACTCTGCTTAAAATAAAAATGCCACCACTTGAAAGACTGAGTTGCTGATACTCTCTCTCTTTTGTTCTAATTATCTCATTAAAAGCCAAGGGTTTGGGTTGAGTGAAGGGAGACCCACAGAATATGTAAACTTGCTTTATGGGTATATTTAATTTGGGGGAAAATAATGAAAATAAAATTTGTTTCAATATGTTCTCTCTATTGTATCAATATATCAAGCAGCTCATGGCTGGAGTCATGTTTACTGTCAGGGTGGTTGGGATCTTTTGTTGTTGTTTTGTTTAGTTGTTGTTGTGGTTCTCTGTTGAATTAACAATTTTCAGCAGTAAATGAAACTGGCACAAAAAGCAGGTGTTATTAAAACTGGGCAGGAAGAGGACAATAGCAACATCATTCCTCTTTAAAGGCCAAGACGCGTAAGGCTGAAACGACTCTGGAACCCATGGGGAATAGGAAATACAGCATAAAGCAAATGGATTCCAGTGACACATAAACAAAAGGCAAATGACTAATATATTTACATGTAACATGTGGTGTATTCATTGCACACCATGGTGACAGAATTGTTTATTTCATTTATAATTTATACAACAAAACCTTATTAAATGTGTAACTAGTTTGCCAGATGATAATATACATGGGAGATGAGGCTTCCATTATACAGCGTCAGTAGCAACAAAAGGTTTGCATCTCTGAGTTAATTTCTCCCAGTTCTTCCCTTCCTGCGGTGTGCTCTTGGAATGGAATCCTGCATCTCTCCAGCAGCAGTGACACCATGGTAGGAAGACAGCTATGGATTTCTGGAACAGAGAATTCACTGGCAAAAGACACCCACATTGGTGTTTCCTAGAATATGTCTTCAAAATATTAAGGATACCCAGAGTGGAACCTCAAGGTAATTTCAGAGATTCTAGGGAGAATTTTCTCTGGTCAATCAGCATTCTGTGACATGCCAACAGCACTCAAATTTGGGACGAGGCCAGAGATTACTCTAAAGACCCAAGAAAAAGGTTGAACGACTTCACCTTGTCACCTTCCTTCAACTGAGCAATCAGGCTAACACCTTTATGGTAGCTCCAGAAGCTACTCCAGTAAGGGACATATGATTGGAGGCCCACATAGATTGGGGGAGTCATCAGCCCCCAGACACTGATCTGGCAGGGATTTGTTTATTTATTTTGCTTTCAATTCTGTAGCAGAAGAGCCTTTTCTGTACCTATTTGCTTTGTATATGAAAACCTAACGCAGTCGTTATTCTTCTGGTTCCTTTCAAACTAAGAACACCTCCTCTCTTGGGGGACCTTCCTCCTATTTGGTGAGGACGAAACCGTTGTAGGATGTTCGCGGTGTGCGCATGTGAGTGAAGGTGGGATAGGTAGGGTTTGTTTTGGGGGGGATAAAGTGAGGTGATGGAGAAATGCTTTTAAACAATAAAATGTATTTTACTTTCAAGCCTGGGGCTGTCAGGCTTCATTTCAAATAATGCACCCTGACAGTTCATAGCTACTCTTAAAAACGGGGCAAAGCTTCTGCAGTTGCAAACTAGTGTGATAAAACATGAAAATACTTTATTCAGGTAAAGTGGAAATAGCTGTGCGGTTTGGTTAAGTTACACAGAAACCCTTTTCTCTCTAAATTAATGTACTGTGTCGATGCCTTGCCTGTGACGCTCCTGCTGTCCACTTAATGAAAGTCCTTTCTGTAAGAACTGCATCTTAGGGCCTCAAAGCATTAGTCAGTGTTGCAAACCCACTTAAAACCCGCTTAAAAAGGACATCTGAGTACATGAATCTTGGTGCTGCCAGTCATAAGTGAGATGTGTAAAGAGCATGAGTTTATTCTGCTTCTCCTTATTGGCTTAAAATGAGGAAATCATTCTGGGTTTCATTTATTTTATTTTATTTTTATATAGTTTTCTTTATATTGGTTCCATGATCTCGCACATGGGTGTTACTGAAGCTGGTCAGTGTTAATCAGGCACACAACAGTAGAATGTGAAACAAAAGTGAAGCCATGTATTATCAGTGTTGAGGTTCACCTTGTAGCAAAGCCAATGCTAGCATCCAAGATGGGAATAAGGTGCACAGCGTGTGCTCTCACAAAGTCACTGTTCATTGTGGTGGCTCTTGGTTACTCATGGGAAACAGCCACAGAAAGTCAAATCCAGATGTGGAATCAGACTATAGTTGATAGAAAACCTGAGGAACTGTTGTGCAGGCTCTTCTAAAATCATCAGTTAGATGAGACATGCATTCTTCCTGTTGGATAGCTGGAGGTCTTAAGTTGGTAGCATTACAAATAGAGAGCCAGGGCATTGTGGGTTGAATTATGCCTTTCTTCTGTCCACTGATGTATTGAAATCTTAACCCATTACCTGTAAATTAGCTGCATTTGGAGATAAGATATTTAAAGAGATAAAAGAAATGGCTCCTGGTCCATAGCCTGCTATCTTTTAAAGAAAAAAAATGATGACAAGGGAATTTGTACAAGCAAATTCAAGTAAAGGTATAAGCAGGCTACCCATAAGCCCAGGAGCAAGAGACCTCAAAAGAACACATGTTACTGGCACTTTTAGCTAAGATTATTCTCTAGACCGGGAAGAACTGAGTCAAAACGGCTAAGCTACAGTGTGTGGAGTGTTGTTATGGCTGTGCTGATAAACTAGTAAAGAGAGCTAGGCTGGGAGGAGTACCATCTTCATCCAGTCAGGAGAACAAATGACAGCTGTGTGAGGTGAACTGAGGAATACCTATTCTTTTTCAGATAATTCCATAGAGTCTGTAAAAGGCTAGTGTTGAAGTTAATTTAAATCACAAATGAGCAACTTGTTGGATCCTACTGCCTTTTAACTATCTGGACATCAGAACACGGTTCCTGGAAAATTAGTGTGGCCAATATGCTTAGAAACACTACATCTTCTCTCTTTCTCTTAGCAAACCAAGGATTATTAGCATGCAAACAAAGTTTACTGATATTAAAGAGAGCATGCTAATTTTATTAAATCTAACATTTCCCATTTTAAAATCAGAGAGTTAAACTTATTGAAACATCTTCTACAATCCAGCACAACAAGGATTTATTAAGTATTACATTGCTTTCTCATCTGTTAGCGTGGGTGCCCCCCATCTGTATCACTAAGTGAAAATAGAATTCTCTTTTGCTAATAAAGTATCAGTATTTGTATTAGTTTCTGAAGGCATTAATCTTTGTAACTCTCATCTGTGGCCAGCATGCCCCACCCAGACCTGTCATATTAATCATAATTCAAAGTTCTTTTTAAGTTTTGGCTTCTTCATATAAACATCCTCTTATTTTTTTTCTCCCCATTCTTTCTCACTGTAGGCCATCACCCATCCTTCATTGTGAACTCTATTCTGGAACAAAGTTGAAAGAACCTCACGAGAGAGTTAGTCCTTGGTCTTCTATTGATAAATTTCATTTCTCTTTATCTCCCCATTGGAAGACTCTAGAAGGTATAAAGCTCATTGAGCTTGAATCTTTGGCACAGAACAGAATGTCTGACATAGTGAGTAATTCCCAAATTAAGGGCAGACCAATGAATCAAGCCCTGGTTATTGGCTGACCTTCTGGTATTATACTCCCTGGCCACACAACATTGTCTAACTTTTAAAATCAATTACTTTACAGTAATGGAATAAAATGCCTTTCAATGGAATGTTGTCAAAAAAGTACCAAGTGCTTGAAAATATTAAATCAGAAAGCACTATTCTGAAGCCTTTAAAGATGATAATGATATAATAACCCATATTTATTTCATCCCCACTATGAGCCTACCTCTTGTTAAATGCTTTCTTTGACTACATTAAATTTCTGTACAACCGTGATTGCTGTGAGTCTTGTGTAGCCTTCCTTTTCAAGCAAGAGCTGAAACACTACTCAATTTTCATCAATGAATAAAGGAATGAAAATATGTGGTCTATGTATACAATGGAAATATATTTAGCCATAAACAAAAATCAAGTATTCATGTATACAAGAAAGCTGGTAGAAATCACTATATTAAGCAAAATAATACAGACTCAAAAAGGCAAATACCATGTATTTCTCATATGCAGCATTTTAAATTTGTGTATATGTATGTGTGTGTTTGTATGTGTGTGTGTGTGTGTCCATCTCTCTGTTTGTCTGTACATGTCTGTATTAATTCTGAAAATTGAAAGGAGATGAAGAGCAAGTCAGTAGCTGTCCTTAAGTGGTAGGGAAGAAAATAGAAAGCAATGGAATAAAGCTATTATGAAAACAGAAGAATAACTTGAGGAACGGATACTAGTAAGAGGAGCATAGGAACATGAGGGAGTATAGAGGGGGAATGAGGTGAATAAGAGCAAAGTACCGTCATTGAAACTCATTACTTTCTAACTGAAAATTAAAGTGATGATTAAAATGAAAACAAGCCAAAAATAGGTGCTGCTTTGTCACTACCACTATGATAAAGTGATATGCAAATCAACTTCAAGGGAAAAATAATTAGTATGGGCTCATGGCTTTCATTCACAATTGATTGGCCCCATCAACCCCATGGGCTTGTATTGATGTGAAATCATGGCAAAGAGGGAAAAGTAGAGAAATACTTCTCACCTCATGATAGTCATATGGAAAGACTGAGAGAGAAAGAGAGAGGGAGAGGGCACATTGTTAAGATAAACCCTTGAAACACAGCCACAGTGACACACTTTCTCCAACTAGGTTCTGTCTTCTGGAATCCCACTTAACCAATCAGTGGATCAATCCATTGATGAAGTTAGTACTCTCGTTATCCAATCTTCTCCCAAATAGCAACATTTTGTCATATGAATGTTTTGAAAGGACATTTCATTTTTAAACCACAACATGGCTCATTCTCAAATATTAATGCCCTTGACCAGACTGACTGCTGTTACTTTAGTCAGTTTCTCCAGACTCCCTTTCCATGAACATATCTTTTTCCAGAATCCACAAGAGCATCTGAGAGTGACTTGCTTATTTACATTCTTTTTAAAGTATTTTTTCATTGGTAGGCATAGCAGACAAAATCTTAGTATTAATCAAATTATGCAAGTACTTAGATTATTTGTGATGGGTTAAAGAATGAAGAACAAGTTCATGATCCTTAGCAGACTGTGGCCAGTGGAGAAAATGCTGTGGTAGTCATTGCCCTTAAAAGAAAGGTAGGAGAATGATTGCTCTGCTCCTGGTGTCTCTAAGTTATGAATCACCAGATATCAAAATAATAATCTACACAGTGTTTTAGAAATAGAAACCATGTTCAAGAGAAATGCTCAAGGGTTTGTCACAGTGATGCTATTCATGCTTTGAGTCTGTATTAGTGAGAAAAAGAGCTTCCCATGAATCACTCTGGGTAGTTCAGAAAGTAAATCCTGTAGGGTATGGTTCATGATAGTCAAAACATAGAATCAATCCTCTACTAGAATTAACAACAGGATGAGGCTCTGACAGATGTAGTAGAATTCCTGATGAGCCCAGAGGTGAAAGAAGATACAGGAAACAGGGCATAGAGCCTGTGAAAACAGCTCAGCAGAAACGGGCAAATGTCAGTTCCCAAGTGTTACTGCTGACCTTGTCTCTGGGAAATCACACCACACAATCTACTAGGATATGAATACGTGGTGGCAGTTTGACATGGCAAAATTTGTCTTCCATTGGGTTCAGTAGAAAACTTATGTCAAAGTAATTATTTAAAGTTACAATACAAGAAAGAACTACAGACTTTTGTCCATAGACCACAGACCTTCACCACAGAAAAAGCCATTGCATGATCCTGTTCATTGTAAAGGCAGCAGTGAGAGGCTTAGCTAAGAATGATGCAAAAGCACCTAGAGAAGTTTCTGCAGCCAGTAACCTTTCACTTTTCTTTCCATGAAGATATAGTCAGCAGAGTATAGCAAAGATGAGAAGTCATGAAAATGCACACATGACGGTTCATCCACAAAATAAGGATCATGTCTTCTAAAATTGGTGTAGGTTTGGATTTGAGTTTTGGAGGAATAGTTTTCAAATAAGGAAAATGCATTTGAATAAGCCCCAAATCACCACTTTATTTTCTAATCAATAATTCACTTTATAACAAAGTAACCATTGTGATTGTAATATAAATCTATTATTATCTGTATGAGTGGCCTTTCTGGTTGTGATAAAATAGCTGAAAGAAGCAAGTTAAGAAAGGAAGTTTATTTCAGCAGGGGTAGGCGGGGGGATTCAGGGAGAGACAAAGATGAGGAGAGACAGAGACATAAAGAGAGAAAGTGTAGGAGGGAGGCCACTTGTTTGGTTCCCGGTCACCCAGCTAGCTTAGATCCAAAATAATCACACAGAAACTGTATTAATTGAAATACTGATTGGCATATTAGCTCTAGCTTCTTATTKGCTAACTCTTATATATTAATTTAACCCATTTCTATTAATTTGTATATCACTACAAGATTGTGGCCTATGAGCAAAGTTTCAGCATGTCTATCTCCAGAAGCTTCATGGCTTCTCTCTGACTTTGCATTCTTCCTCCCAGCATTCAGTTCCATCTTCCCTACCTACTTAAGTTCTGCCCTATCAACAGGCCAAGGCAGTTTCTTTATTCATTAACCGATAAAGCAACACACAGACAGAAGGACCTCCTACATCATTTCCCCTTTTCGGTTTAAACAAAAATCAAGGCTTTAACATAGTAAAATCAGATTAAGAGAGACAGAGATATACAGAAAAAGACAGAGAGACAGAGATGGAGAGAGACATAGATGGAGAGAGATAGAGACATGCAGAGAGGTACATAGAGAGAAAGAGATCAAGATAGACAGAGATAGACTGATAAGGGAGGGATGGAGACAGAGACTGAGAGAGGCAGAGATGGAGAAGGCAGAGATAGAGAGAGGCAGAGACCATGCAAGTTTAGAAAGTAGGGCTGTCTGGTCCCTAACTCATATCTCCTTAGAACAATCCATGTTCTCCCTATAGACCTCATATCCTAAAGTTTCCAGAGCCTTCCAAAACAGTGACATCAGCTGGGGATCACAAAAGCCTGAGTGCTGCATTAGCATTTAAACAATGATATCACCTAGCTTCCTCCCAACACTCTAGAGCTCCACCATCCTCAATGGCTAGAATAATGGTCAGCACACATTAAGGACTAATCAAATGGTATGGGAAGTTTTTCTGTATATGTGTTGCTTTCATTGGTTGATGAGTAAGGCTGTTTTGGTCAGTGGATTAGCAGAATAGAGTTAGGCAAAAAAAACTAAACTGAATGCCAGGAGAAAGAAGGTGGACTCAATGGGATGCCTTGTAGCTATCCGAGGAGACAGATAGATATGCTAGAACCTCGCTGGTAAACCATGAGCCTTGTGGTAAAATATAAAATAATAAAAATAGGTTAATTTAAGATATAAGAGTTAGCTGGAAATATGCTTAAGCTATTGACCAAACAGTACTGCAATTAATATAGTTTCTGTGTGATTATTTCAGATCTGGGAGGCCAGGAAACAAACAAGCAGCCTCTGACTACAATCAAATATGCTTTTGAAGACATACAAGATTGTAGAATTTGTTTTTAAAATTATTCTAGACAAAATTTGGTTGGTGGACAGGAATTTGGGCTGATCACTGTAGTGATGTTTCCTTTGTATTTTAATAAAGCTTGCCTGAAGTTCAGAAAGTAAAATAGCCACATTGATTAGCATTACAGATCAGGCAGTGGTGACACACACCTTTAATCCCAGTAAGCACACTAGTTTGCCATAGAAATAAGGTGTTAGTGGTGCATGCTTTAATCCCAGACCTAAAAAAGGAATATAAGACAGGAGGAGACAGCTGTCACGCACAGTCTCATTCGGAGGATTCCTAGAGGCAGGATCACCATTTCGGATTGAAGTAGAGGTAAGAGCCAATGGATGGCTGTTTTGCTTTTCTGACCTTCAAGCAAGCTTTATTTAATATAAAAACAAATGAACTATCAGTACAGATCACTTTAAGAGAGAAACCCAAAAGACAAAAATCACTTAGATTTAATTTCATTATTTTAAAGAAAATTTTAATGTGGGATTACTCATTGTATATGTGATGCTGTGTTATATAAGGATATTTTCACACATGCATTCCCCGTGCATTGGGCTTATTCCTCACATATTCTCCAACCATGCCTTTTCTCCCCCTTTTCCCATGAATCCTCCCTTTTGACAGGTTCATGTCTACTCTCATGTCTTACAGACATGGTTTTGTATATCTATTTATAACCTAGGAACCACAACTGGGAAAATGTTTTATAAGACTGGCTTAATTCACCTTATGTGATTGATTGTCCTAAGTTATTTACATTTTCCTGCAATGACATAATTTGTCTTCTTCATGACTAAAATATCCCATTGTTCTGCATTTTCTTTATCCATCCCTCTGTTAATGGACACACAGGATGGTTCCATACCTCAGTTGTTGTGAATAGTGCTGCTGTGCACACTGATTTGCAGATGTGTCTCTGCATATGTTGACTTGGAATGTTCAAGGTAAACTCCTAGGACTGGTACAGCTGGCCATTTGCAAATATCAGACTAGTTTGCCTTCTCACTAACCGTGTATAAGGGTTTCTCTTCTGCCACATCTTTTCCAGCATTTGTTCCCTTAATGATTAAGATTCCATCTGGGGTGAGATGTAATCGCAAGTTGCATTTCTCTGATGGTTAGCAAGGTAGAATAGTTTTTGTGTGCTTGCTGATCATTGTAATTCATTTTTAAAGAACTGTGTGTTTATTATTTAGGCTGTTTGATGTCTTGTTATTTAGTTTTTGTAATTATCTGTATATTCTAGATAATAATCCTCTGCTAGACAAGTAGTTATCTGAGATTGTATTTCATTTTGTAATCTGTACCTTTACTGAATTAGCTAAATGAAAGTCTTTTAATTTCATAAGGTCCTATTTGCCAGTTGCTGGTATTATGAAATTCTTTTCTTGCATCATCAGTGGGTTAGTGCATTGTGATGATTGTTATTGGCACTATTTTTTTTATTTATCATTTTTATTGTGTGACATTTAAAATATCTCTACGATATATTGGAATTACATCATTATTGATTATAGTCACCTTGATTTCCAATAAATGATAGCATTTATTCCTTTATTTATCTGATCTTTTGACACCAAACTCTCCATTTCTTCCTTTCCACTTCTATCAGACTCTGCTGTTCATCACCCTGCTTTCTATTTCTGTAAAATCTTCAAATTGCACTTATAACCAAGACC
>LOJH01026062.1:0-12570 GCA_001685095.1 Ellobius talpinus
TCTTTCTTTCTTTCTTTCTTTCTTTCTTTCTTTCTTTTTCTTTCTTTTCTCTGAAAACTTTAACCTTTAGCCTGTATATATTTTTAACACAATGTAAAACATTTAGAGATTTTCTTCCTCTTTGAATTTCTCTTTACTGTATATCTCTCTTTTTCTGACCACATGGGTCTTTAATTTACTAAGCAATCATGGCTGAGGTACTGGCTGGAGCCACACATTTACACAATGGAGTATTACTCAGCTATTAAAAGCAATGTCATCATTAAATTCAATGAAAAATGGATAGAACTAGAAAAAAAATCATCCTGAGTGAGGCAACACATACCCAGAAAGACAACCATGGTATATATTCACCTATAACTGGATATTAGCTGTAAAGTAAAGGGTGGCCATGCTACAATTCACAGACACAGAAAGGCTAGGAAATAAAGATGGCTTAAGGGGGTACACTTGGAAGGGAAACAGAAGAGATTTCAGGGGTGAACTAGAGGCAAATGGGAATGGGATAAGGAGGGATCAAGTTGGGTCAGGTCAAGGAGTAGAATACTGAAAGAGACTAGTAGTAGGCAATTGCTCATTCGTTCCCAGCCACCCAGTTCCAAAATAATCCTACAGAAACTATATTAATTGCAATTCTATTTGGATAATATCTTAAGCTTCTTTTGAACAAAGTCTTACATTTTAAATTAACCTATTTTTTATTATTTTGTGTACCGCCACAAGGCTGTGGCTTACTGAGTAAAATTCCAGATATCTGTCTCCTCTGACAGCTACATGATGTCTCACTGACTCCATCTACTTTTTCTTCTATCTGTGTTTGGAAATCCTGCCTTGTTCTATTCTGCTCTGCTAGAGGCCCAAAACATATTCTTTATTAATCAATGGTATACAGAGAAGAATCACACATCAGAGACTACTGGAAAAAGGGAGATTTCATGGTCAGGGTAGTAACAAAGTGCAAGAAAACTCCCAGGACTCTCCAAGGGTGGATCCTGCTAAGATTCCTAGCAATAAGGGTTATATAGCCTCAACTAGCCATTTCCTGTGACCAGGCAAGATTACCAGTGGAGGGATTGGTACATCAACCCAGACACATAACCTTTGACATACAGTCTGTCCTGCCTAAGGGATATGCTGGAGGAAGGATGACACAGAGATTGTGGAAGTGGACTACCAGTGATTGGTCCAGCATTAGACTTATTACATGACAGTGAGCCCACACCTGGGGCTCCAGGACCCAGAATATGGATGGCTGAGACACCTAGGGTAGAACCAAAGAGAATTGGAAAAAAAATTCAATGTAATGTTCCATAATGTGATTCTGCTATACTCATAGTTTGGTCCCTAAGCCCAACAGTCATCAGAGAGGTTTCATTCAGCAACTGCTGGAAACAGATGCAGAGACCCACAGTCAAACGTTAATCTGTGCTCAGGGAATCCTGCTGAAAAGAGGGAAAAGAGAGTAGGAAACAGAAGGGTCAAAGACATCACAAGAAAACCCACAGAATCAACTAACCTGGGATCATATGGGGGTTCACAGATACTGAGTTGATGACTAGGGAGCCTGCATGGAACAGACCTAAGCTCTCTGTGTATAAATGAGCCATGTTTTGTTGATACCCAAGGGAGCCCTGCCCTTTACTGAATAGAAAAAAGGAGGAATGGATGGGTAGAATACAGAGGGGAGTTTAAGTGGGGGACTGGAAGAACAGGAGGAAGAGGAAACTGTGGTCAAGATGTAAACTAAATAAATAAACAATAAATAATAAAATAACACATACTGCAAAAAAGGCATAAGAGCCTACACTCCTGTTTCTGGATATATTCCCTATAATATAGCAAAACATTCAGTCCTAAGTTATTTGAAATTTGTGTGAAGCCCACAGAATTCCACAAGTCCAGGAAAATGTTTAGTGACCTATAAAGTGGGGGATGCTGGTGATTTCCATGAACTGTGGTGTGTGGGCCACAAGTTCAACTCTAACAAGTGTGAGCATTCAGAAAAACTTAAGAATCTGAATCCAGCTCCTATGAGGAACCGACAGACACAAGTATTCATAACAGGAAATGATGTATCTCCTGGCAACTGTTGTCTGGTTGTTTCCAAGGGATCCTGTATACTTCCTTTATCATGGTACACAAAGGTAGAGGTCCTGGGAAGCAGCAGAGTCCCTTTTTGCTGTAAGGTTGTCAACTTGGTGGCTGTTTCTAGATTGTTTAAAGAATGAAGACAGAAAAGAGTTGGGAAAAGGGTAATAGAGGCAACAAAAATTTAAAAATATTTAGAGAGTAATAAAACAATTGGCAAAAGATGTAAGTCTCCCTCATTAAACATAATATATGATGGAATACTGGAAAAACATCTTTTATTATGATGTGCTTGTTTTGTATGCAAAGTCTCATGATAATATATATATAAGTATATATATATGAATATATATATAATATACTGAACTTCTTGTTCTGAAAAAATCCTTTAAAATCTCCTTCTTGCAACAGTAATTTAATGACAAACTTCTCTTCTTTTCCAGATAGAAGACATTATTTAGGAAGAATACTAAAAGCCTGTACACTCAGCACCTGAATCTCTTATTGCCATAGAGAGAGCCTCAATTATCTTCCTTCACCACAAATATCTCCTTGGGCATCTTTCTCAGGAGTAGAGGATGCCACACTGTGTTCATGAACACAAGTGTATCTCTCCTGTATCACCTGGAAGTACTTTTTTCTCTCAGTGCAAATTTGTTGCTCCTAATCTCCTAATGATGCATCTAATTTATGGTCTATTGAGCATTAACTTCCTCTAACATGAGCTTGTTTTTAATTAAACTATCCCACTTTTATGGCTGAGATATTTCATCAATTATATTAAATCATGAATGTTATCCATAATTGGAAAGACATCTCAGAAGCCAGTCTGCTGGTATTAGAAATTGAGAGAGTTGATAAAGTCAATGAATTCCATTCATTGTGACTTTTTTCTATATGGCTTTGCCTACTTATTTATTCCATAAGTATTATATGTGAATGTATATTATTGTTTTGAATAATTTTTAGCAGAATATGTATTGAATATTTGATAGTGGGTAAAAATATTTGACGAATTAAATAATTAGACCAAAACACAATACTAATATGATTCATGGATGTGTTTGATAAACAATAACAGAATCCAATTGCTAGTTTATTTAATGTTCAGTATGGCACAGATATTGCTAATCAAATATTATACCGACCAGCTGGGGCACCCCATGTCTGCAGTCCCTGCACTTAAGATGGATAAGCAGGAAGATCAGGAGTTTGAGGCCACCCTTGACTACTTAAAGTATGAAGCCAGTCTAGATGAGGCTCTGTTATTAAAAACAGAAAGTGGGGTGATATGGGATTCCCCTCTGTATGCTGTGATTACCATTGATTAATAAAGAAACTGCTTTGGACCTATATCAAAGCAGAACTTAGCTAGGCAGCAAAACTAGACTGAATGCTGGGAGAATGAAGGGCAGATTCAAGAAGCCATGGAGCTACCGCTGGAGACAGATGCACTGAAACTTTGCTGATAGGCCACAAACTGGTGGTGATGCAGATTATTGGAGATAGGTTAAATTAAGATGTAAGAGTTAGACAATAAGAAGCTAGAAATAATGGGCCAAACAGTGATTTAAATAATATAGTTTATGTGTGATTATTTTGGGTCTGAGCTGCTGGAACACCCAAGCAGTCTCTTCCTCACAATCGTGGCGATAACACTAAGCAGACTGTCTCGGGAGTTCATTGTGTTTTCTTCATTATTTCTATACTGTCATGAATTTCGGTAGCACTTACCTGAAAATAAATTCTAAACCACAGAAAATGCTGGTTTGTGATTTGCTAACATCGTTTTGGATCATGAAATCAGTAATATAAGTTCACTTGAATTGCCATATAGGTTTGTTTCTGGTTTGTATAGATGTATCCCCAAACTGGTCTCAAATCCTCAATAAGGGAAATGTTTGCTTGATACTTGTCCTGAAAACACATGGAGAAAGCCATGCTGGCTCAGCAGGTAAGGACTTGGTGCCCAGCTGTTAGTGCTGCTTTGGATGGTGCTAGAAATTTGAGGAGATCACTTGATCAGGGAGGAAGCAGGTTACTGTGTTGGCGCTTATGAATGGTTTCTTGCCTCTGGTTCCTTCCTGTCTCCCTGTCTCATTCCTGGTGAACATTAGGTAAACACCCTCTGCCAAATACTCCATCGATATTGATACTTTTGCCTTACCTTAGCTCCAAATTCATGGATACAGACAAGATTTGATTGAAAGATCTAGACCTATGAACACAATTAGTCTTTTTTTCTTGCAATCCATTTCTTTGGGGAATTTCTCACAGCAGTGATGAATGGATCCAACTTGCAGCAAGCATACAGGTTGTGGGTCTTGAACTGGGGTTTCTATACTTTTTCAGGAAGTACTTTCAGCCACCCATCTTCCCCAACCCAAGATTTTCATCTCCAACTTTATTTAACCATCCTTTTATTCCTTAATTCTTATTATCCTTATTACTTTTACAATATAAAAGGCAGGGATACCATGAAAAGCTACAGGGAGCTGGGGTAGCTGACAGGTCACAGCAGAATTCAGTCTAAGATGAATGGGCTTCTACTCAGTGGGGCTATAGTGGACCTCCTAGGCCTTAGGAGCCCAACAGTCACTGCTCAGGAACCAATAGTAACAGAGTTCCACCTCTGAAAGCTCAGGAACCAGAATCCTGACCCAGGTAGCCTTAAGAAACAGTGATCTCTTAAATCTCATCTTTCAGTTACCACAGAAGCAAGCAGATGATGATTACACTGCCACATGGGGAGAAGATATCTGAGGGCTGGGTATAGCTCAGTAGTTATGAACGCTTCTTGTTGCTCTTCCAAAAGACCCTTGTTCCATTCCCAGAACCCATCCCGTAGCTCACAACTGCCTTAGATTCCGAGCGTCTAACAACCTCTTCTCGACTCTATTTATGTAGACAAAGGCAGCAAATATTCACAAGGACATATATTGATAAGTATTTTGATTTTTGATGTGTATGGCTATTTTGTCTGCATGTGTTTCTTTACACAAAGTGAATGCAATGCATGCAGAATCCAGAGTAGAATCTCCTTGAAAATGTAGTGACAGACAATTGTTAGCCACCATGTTGGTGCTAGCTAGGTATTAAACTTGGTCCTCTGGAAGAGCAGTCAGTGCACTTATTCAGTGAGCCATCTCTCCAACTATAAAAATATATTTTAAAGGATAAAATATTATAGGATTAATTTTAAAAGTACACCAAGATTATCAGAGATGCATTGGGGTCTTACAGGACAGGAGTGATTCCACTAAAAGCAAACAAACAAAACAACAACAACAAACTTGTAGTGGACTCATGAGTGTAAAGCCAAGGAGAACTGTTTTCTTGATTAATAAGGAAGGCAGCAAAGGATTCAGAAGACAGAAATCTTTGTTCAACACTCAAAGTGGAA
Organism: Ellobius talpinus; assembly: GCA_001685095.1. Taxonomy (NCBI): domain Eukaryota; kingdom Metazoa; phylum Chordata; class Mammalia; order Rodentia; family Cricetidae; genus Ellobius; species Ellobius talpinus. The sequence goes on from LOJH01026062.1 coordinate 5,492, forward strand.
TGTTTTGACATCTCTGAGCATCTTTGGAAATACCCACAGTTATCTGCTTCTGTGAACTGTTGTTAAGAAATTATTTGGTTCCCTACATTTTTCCATTTTCATTGTCATAACTCCCCATCCACTTAGAAGACTCCCCACTGTGTGCCATCAGGTATCACACAGTGTTCTGGAGTTCAGTTCTATCAAGGGTTTTCTGTGGACCTGCTCACATCTCCATTTAAAAGCTCATGTTTCTTCAGCAATTTACTAGAAATTTAACTAGCATCCACTGTTTAGAAATAAAAGCATCAGGATCATAAACAAGACATCTAAAATCTTTTTATTTAATTACATCCATGATAAACACCTGAGGAAGTTCTATGAAATAGGATGAGCTGGGCAGGCAGGCTGAGGTCAGCAGTTGTTGGTGTGAGAAGAAGACAGGAGACACAGGGAAGTGATTTTTAAAGGAGTAACATTTCTAATAAGAACAGAAAGGAAACTGTGTGAATCAGGGAAAAGAGCCAGAAGAAAAGTGTTTTCCAGGCTAAGAACATCCAGGGTCATCCTTGTGGATTCCTGGGAATTACCTAGTGCCATGATTCTCACTAGCCCTTTAATGGCTCCTTCAATCAAGATATCTCTTTCCTTTTCCCCCTTCTTGAACATCCGTTCCCTCTTTGGAGGGATACCTTGCTCAGCCTATATATAGGTGGGAGGACCTTTGTCTTGCCTCGAAGTGAAGTGTCAGACTTTTTTTGACTCCCAATGGGAAGGCTTACCCTTTCTGAGGAGTGGATTGGGGCATGGGGTGGAGGGAAGGGTGGGACAGGAGGAGGGGAGGGTGTGGGAATGGGGATAACTATGTAAAATGAGAAAAGATTGTATTAAAAAATTCTTAGTAAAATAAAGAAAAGAAAACCTGGGATAAAAAATGAAAGCAGCCCATTCAATTTAACTTGAAGAAGAAAGGTCTGCCTTCAAAGACCTGGGGGAAGCTCCAGTAAGAAAATGATCCCCTAACAAGATCCTGGTTCTTTTCCCTGAGTGCTTTGTGAAACCACTTTCCTGTTTTACCCATTGGAATGATGTGTGCTTGTCAGAACTAGCCCAGTGTGCACAGCCTTCCTTGATCTATCTTCTGAGATGCACTCTGGAGTATCCACACACAGAACCTTGTGTTTTATACTCATCAAATTGTCTTAACGACATCTGGTTTCCTGTTCATTCTATCCCCAGAGAGCTCTAATTATCTCTCCCATTATAATGCTTCTGCTTTTGCATCTTGTTCCATATCTGATTGCAAACACCAAGTTTTCAACTGCCAGTGGCTGAGCTTGTGAAATGTCCTGAGTGATATACTTTATTCATAGACAACATACATTTCATTATTGCCTCAATAAATATTTATGAGCATCATCCTAGCATGAGGCACTTTGCTGAGCATTTAGCTACAGAGATAGTTTCTGATTGTGGCATTGTGTGCATCATCATGATTCATGAGCGGTGAAGTAGAGGCATTGCCAGTGAGTGATTGCAGGGTAGGAGAGTTAGGGAAAAACAAGCCTGCTGCACTTACAGTGGATGTTAACACATGAAGACACAATGTGTACACACTCCCCTTTCAGTATATATCTGTGGACAGATAGCATGTGTTCTAGGAAGTGGACTATGCTAGAGAGTGGGCACATACACACAGATATTTTACTATAGTTGACGAAATAGCTAGGCAAATTATCAGCATCCATTCGAGTTGTGTGGTCTGCATTGGACCTTGCCAACACTTACTTTGGAACACCAAGAATATATCTCAAATGCTGGCATACCATCTGGAAAGGGTTCAAAGTACCAGAGGTGAAATTCTGCCATCTCTGAGCAGCAGAGTCATGACTGAGTTAATGATAGAAAGCAGCAAAGGACAGCACAGAGGGAAGAACAAGGGGTTCAGGAGTTGCGCACCCTTCAGTGAATGGTGTGATCAATGATGCCACAGTTGCTGGAGCTCAGGCTTCAACTTGATCTTTTGGGACTGCTCTTTGAAATATGAGGGTAGCAATGATCCTGCAATCAAGACAAAAGGATTTTATGAATCCATAAGAGGATTGGGCTATATAAGCTTTCAGAGTTGTTCTGCAACAGAAAAGAGATTGCAAGTCAGAAGCTGATCTGTGTCTGCTTAACTTATTCACCCCCTCCAGAGAGAAAAAAAGACTCTAGCGGATGTGATGGTCCTTAAGAAAATCTAGGTTTTATCCGTCTGTGTGCATGATTCCTCACCTCGACAAGTCACTGCCTAAACCATTGAATCTGGTGTCACCAGACCTATGAATGGATATGAGCCCAAAGACAAATAAATACTTTCCCAGGAGTTCTAGTATTCCTCAGTCAGGACTATGTACACACACAAAAAATGATATTATGAATTATAGGTAATCTGGAAATGGTATTTAATTAGGTAGCACAACAGAGTCACCATATGTGAATGACAGGGGCTGGTGTACACCTATAACTGCAATCCTTCAATCATATTGGTTCTCCAACTTCTCCTTCATGACCTCCTTTAGATCTAGGCAGTTATATTTTTATCTCCTATTTTTATCTCTGGGTCTTGCTTTAATATTTACTTTGTTCTATTGAGTTTTATTTTCTCATGTCACATCAGAAAGAATCTGGCAGCTTCTCCTGGTTCATGGACTTTTGTTCAAAGATCATCCTGTGACCACCAAGACACAGGTACATAGACAAGGAGCACCATTCTTCCACCAGACTCAGGTACATAGAAAGAGAGCACCATGAGTCCTCCAGACTCAGATACATAGAGACTGCTATGTGTCTGTCAGACTCAGGTACATAGCCAGAGGTACAGACACTCATACAGCTCAGCAATTTGGGTTTTGTGTCCATGGTCACTTGTGATCATATTCAGAATGAAGTTTTCCTATGTTTTTCCTGGATTCTTTTCTCTACACTACCAATATAATTGAAACAATGCAGGGCAAGACTCTTGAGGGGAGACACACTTGATGACTTTATTTTCACATTACACAATCTTCTGCTCTGAAGACTTAGCCATCTGTGTGTAGAAAAACAGATGACTCAATCCTTCTGAAGTGTTGTCGACAAAAACAAAATCTTGCATTTGCATTTTCTAAGTTGGTTTTAAAAAGCTGTGAGAAAATTCTTCATGAGTTTGTGTTTCTTCTTGGATGCTCCTTCCACTCTGTTTACTAGAGTGATGTCCAGATCACTTTAGTATCTTTTCCTCAGCAAAAGCAAAAATAAAAATCATAGCTCAATATCAGAAACATCATCCCATTTGATTTCAAGTCAGTGTGTAACAGGATCAGTTTTCCATGGGAAAGCTGTATTCTGAATGATGCAGAGGCAGTGGCCCAAAGCAGAGAGAAACCAGGCTATCAGCATGATTTATCTCACCCTGTATTCCAGCTTTATCATGTCTCTATTTATTTTGTGTGAATGTGGGCTTTTTTGTAACTTTAGTGTATTTCATTTATTTTTATTGTACTGATTTTATTCTTGAGAATTCAAATTTGTGTACTAGGTTTACTTTTTTATCCATGCTATTTATTTCTAATAAATATTGTTAGTAGTTTCAAAATAAAACCATATAGAGCAAAGGTAGTAAAATGTTTTATGACAAATATAATTTTCTTTCACTTTTTCATTTTTTCCAATGATGAATCTAAACCCCAGAACATTCTACCTTTTAGTCAAATATTTTACTACTGAGCTGCATCCCCATCCCTAGAACCATGGTTTCTTTCTAAAAGTCACAGTCTTTATGGAATTTGTTAGTGTTGAGTTCTATGAGTTTGCTCTTGGAGATGTTTATTCAATCTACATCTGGAAGTTGAAATGGAAAAGATACAAAGCAGAGAGAGGAGAATGACAAACTACTTATGACTTCATAAAGAAATGATTCTTGAATTATTCTGGCTGCAAGTGAGGGTTTTGCTACTTTGAATCCAAAGAGATAATATAAAATTGTTTTGTCTCAGAATTATATTTTGCCTTATTAAAACAACATAATGATCTCTATATCACATCTATAAAATGTCTCATTTTGAGTAAATGTTTGAGATTTTGCCTGTGCTATCAAATGACTACCCTTCCAGACTTGATGCACTCAAATATACAGGAAGAAGCTGAGTATGTGTTTGGTCGACTACCAGTAAGAAGAGTTGATCAGCAGTTACCACTATAACTGGGGGAAGAAGACTTCAAAGGGAAATACAGTACAGCTGTTGGGACAAAATGACTTCAAAGCATGTGATGGGTCATGGTGATACTTAGAGAAAAACAAAAGAAACCTGCTTCCACTAAGTCACATTAACTTAGCAACAAATATAAAATTAATTAACTGATTCAAGAGAGATAGAACCAAAATGAGGCATGAAAATTAATTAAAAGCAATCAAAATGAAAACAGAGCATAATTTATTGCGTTTTTTCGCTATTGGAGGTTAAACAATACATGACTGGGACCTACTGTCATTGAGCTAACCCAAATTTCACAAAATTCTCTTGTTATTATTTTACTACTTCCTCTTTTATTGAATCACAGTCTCTCTTACAAGAGCTTTTTATGGCTAATATGTTTAATTTTAGATTACCATATATGAATACTGAATCAAGAATATCATATAATTTAGAAATGTTATATTTACAAACTTCAAAGACATTGAATGCTTTTACTTCCATCCTATTTGTTGTGAAAGCACCCATTTGGAATAAATGTACCTTTCTTAATCTCTAGTTAAAACTTATGGTATAAAAGGAGTAGGGTGCTCTCTCAGCACCTTGAAAGGATGGCTTGCGTTTGATCCCTAACGGTGCAAAAAACAAACCGACAAATGCAAATTTGTCTGTACTCAAATATCTATGAAATGTTTCAAGTATTGCTTGAAGTAGATCAATAGTTTTTGCATTTTAATAATTTTAAGTAAAGTTATAAAAGAAAAATGCTTCCAGATTTTGCATTGTGTGACCCTCGGAGGATCCAGAATAGGATAAGTACAGCTTTATCTCTCATGTTACTGAACTCTGATGATAGCATTCTAAATTAGAGTCTTTAATTGTATTGGTACTTTAAAACACATATATATCCCATCTGTAAAACATCTTTAAAGGAATTCTGTATCACTTTACCCACAGCAAGAGGAACCTGAACACTTACTTTTGGGTTATCAAAGCACCTCTGCATACCATTTTTTGAAAACATTCAGAAGTTGATAATGGTCCATTATAAATTAGAAGCATAGCTCTTGCTTCTTTGTGTGTCTAGTATACAAGATCTTGTGGCTGTATTAACTTAAAGCTACTGTCATTTTTTTCAATAGCTCTGTAAGTTTTGCTTATGTGATCCATATATTTATTAATAATATTAGCCACATATTTGTTATTGGATGATTCCATATAAAGTGGAATTATATATCTTTCGGTGTGTAGGTAGCTACATATGCATGTGACTAATAAAATATTTCTGCATTAGAAACCAAATGCTGCTGATCATTGCCATAGATGGACCTTATAGTGTGTAACCTCAATATGATTTATTTTGTGAGCAGACTTCTTAGAGAGGCGCCACATTTTTCCTGCTTCAGCTAAATCTTCCCTGCAAATACCAGCAGCTCTGAGAGTAATGATATGGAGACAGAGACTGTTGAGATGGAGAAGTGTCTTCCACAGTTGACTGGAAATAACACCTCAAGTGGGATGCAGGCTGAATAGCTCTGATGAGATCATGCAAAGACATTTCTGTAAGTCTCGCCTCCAGAAGCTGAAAAACCATCACTACCTATAAAACCTCTGACTGTCCACACTGGGAGCTCATATTTTAATGAAAAGTCCATGTTTAATAGTAGCATGGGTTTGGTAGTGTCTAAAATTTAAAACACTGGAATTTAAATACACAAGAAATAGTCTTCATGTTCCAAACACAGGGGCTAGCAAATTATTCTTAAATGGGGTCAAATAGATGGTGTCCATAAATGAAATACAGTACTGATAGTTTGACCAGGGACACAAAAATGCCATACCCTGATCAATGAGAGTCAAGGCCACACCAGTATGAATCAACATGACAGCTCATTTGCATCATGGGAAATAATCCTGTTGTGTACCTCAGTGACAAAAGACACCAGTAACATGATCTTCTGTGCTCCTGTTAGCCCAGGCCACAGGAATTCAATTGGTTTTACCCACTATGCAGAGGAAAAGCCATGTGCTTACTTTGAACCTTATATATTTCTAAGTGCTTCATGTTATGTTGAATACTTTATCTCAAAACAGTCTTAAAGTGGGTGCTATAAACATCAGCTTTACAGATGAGGAAGCATGGAATGCCTCAATGAATTTGCAGACACTTAGGTGTTCAGTATGGAAGACGAAGACTGAATAGAAGCCCTGGAGCTCTCGGGGCCTGCACAGCATCAGTATTCTGTTAATGTTTGAAACAACTGATGCAACAAACAGTAGGGATAAAAATATGGTGTCTCATAATGCACTTCTGGAAGTCATTCCTTTCTATTAATTTCCATTTGTTCAACTATATTCATAGTAGCATTATTTATAACAGCCAGAACCTGGAAACAACCTAAATGCCCCTCAACCAGAAAATGGATAAAGAAAAGGTGGCACATTTGTACAATGGCACATTTGTACAAATGTACTCCTCAGCAAATATAAAGCAATGACATCTTAAAATTTGCGTGCAAATGGATGGAACTAGAAAAGGCCATCCTGACTGAGATAACCCATTCTCAGAAAGATGAATATGGCATGTACTCACTCATGAATGGATACTAGCTGTAAAACAAAGAATAACCAGCCTATAGTCCACTACCCTAAAGAAGCTAAGTAGAAAGGTGAACCCTAAGAGAAACAATTATAGATTTTTCCCCGGTATGGGGAAATAGACAAGATCTCCTGACAAAATTGGAAGCATGGGATTGGGGAGAGAAGTGAGGGAAGAAGAAGGAGGAGGAGGAGGAGTAGGAGGAGAAGGAGGAGGAGGAGGAGGAGGAGGAGGTAGAGGAAGAAGAAGAAGAAGAAGAAGAAGAAGAAGAAGAAGAAGAAGAA
>LOJH01026063.1:0-18528 GCA_001685095.1 Ellobius talpinus
GGCATACACGCAGATGAAATATTGCATACATAATAAATAAATAAATATTAAAAAAGATTTGGTGTTATATATATATATATATATAAAACAAGACCCTAAGTTATGACTTAATGACAGTGACTCAGCTGGACATGGTGGCATACGTTTTTAATCCCAGTACTTGGGAGGCAGAGGCATAAGGATCTCTATGAGTTTGAGTCCAACCTGTTCTACATTCCAGGTCAGGCAACACTCTATAGTGAGAACCTGTCTTAAACACTCCCCCGCTGCAACAAAAACAAAACAAAACAAAACAAATCAAGAGTGATTTATTTAAGACCTTCTGACTTAGAAAAACCAAAAGAACACTGAATATTTTGATGGGGCATTTCCCTTTGTACATCTATTTTTTATGCATTATGCATGTGTGCACATGAACGTTTGAGTGTGCATGAGGCACAAGCACCACAGCATGCATGTGGAGGTCATAAAACAACTTCCAAGTTCGTTCACTTCTTCCACCATGTGGACCCAGGACTGAATTCAAATGTTCAGGCTTGGTGGCAAGTGCCTTTACTCACTGAGCCATCTTACTGGTCTTATGATTTAATTTACTAAACTTAAAACCCTGTTGTACAACGACAAAGTTCTAAATCCTATTCCATACTGGTTTATATGTAACAGCCATTCACCTGAGGAAGGAATAATATAAGTGACATATATCAAATGTGTCTAGCTATAGTGATATTTTGTGTCTTAACAGATAAAGCTTGCCTGAAGATCAGAGTGCAGAGCTAAGTCACTAGAGGCCAAGCGGTGGTGGCTCACACTTTAAACCCAGCACTAGGGAAGTAAAGACAGGAGGGATATGGATGGGTGGGGACAGGAATATAAGGCGGGAGTAGACAAGAGCTCAGTACAGTCTGGAGATGCAGTCTGAGGACAGGATCACCTTTTGGTCTGAGGATTCAGAAGAGGTAAAAGGTCTCTCTAGTGGCTGGCTCTACTCTGATCGCTCAGTTTTCACCCAATATCTGACTCTCGGTTTTTATTTAATAGGACCAATTAGAATTCATGCTATGTCTAGCCTTTCAAAGTTTAAATATAGGAAATAAGTCATCAATAAGAATGAGATGAAGGTTACTGGGTCAGAATACACAGAGATTCAAATACTGAACCTGCATCTCGTGGTATCAGATTAAGCAAACTATAGAACTAATACTCAAGTCCATTTTTACTATAAAAAATAAAACTACTTAGTAGGAAAGAACTTGGGATAAATATATCAGGCAATCTATCCAAGCACGTTTAGTTAAGATATTTGTGCTAGTTAGTTTTGTCAATGTACTACCCGGAAGGAAGGAATCTCAGTTGAGGAATTGCCCCTATCCGACTGGCCTGTAGATACGTCTGAAAACATTTTCTTGATTGCTAATTATGGGGAGGTTGAGCCCACAGTGGGTTGTATTGCCCCGGGCAGGTGGTCCAGGGTTGTATAAGAAGGGTGGCTACTTCAGTTCATGCGTTGACTTCTCTCAGAAAAGAACTAACTATGAATTGGGGGCAAATAAAGCACACAGACTTTCTCCCATCTTGGTTGTGGTCAGTGTTTGTCGTAAGGACAGGAGGCGAGGCCAGCACCCTAGTAGTAATTTTCACAGATAGTTAAGAGAGCTTTTGAATGTGGGTGTTTCATAAAACTAAAACGCTATTTTTATTCAAAAAGAAACCCTAGCATATCTTCTGTTGGCTTTCTGCAGCCACACCTTGAATGATAATCTTCTGCTACACACCACACCTTCCAGGATGCATTTACTTCAAATCCTGCTTCGTTAATAGTCTTCAGCTTAAGTCAAGTAACTAATCTCACATTGTAAGTTTTATAGAGTAACAAGAAAAGTAAACCTAGGTCTAGAAATTGTTATTACTAAGTCATCTTAAATAAGGATAGATTTTAAGTTTAAATACCTGGCTGTCCTGGAACTCACTCCATAGGCGACGCTGGCCTTGAACTCACAGAGATCTGCTTGTCTCTGCCTCTTGAGTGCTGGCATTAAAGATGTGTGCCACCATCACCTTTTATAATCAATCTTATTGTTGCAAATCTGTTAAAAAAATTGTTTTTCCAAAAAAANNNNAAGTGGTGGTGGTGCACGCCTTTAATCCCAGCACCCGGGAGGCAGAGGCAGGCTCTGTGAGTTTGGGGTCAGCCTGGTCTACAAGAGCTAGTTCCAGGATAAGTTCCAAAGCTACAGAGAAACCCTGTCTTGAAAAACCAAATCTTTGTTTTTCTTTGCTATTATAACAGACACAAACATGACTTTCGGCATTAATTCCAAGCTATTTGGTGCCAAATGAAGTTAGCTTGCTTGTCCATTATGTCTTAAAGTAACAACTACAAGTTGCACGGAAGAAGGCAGCCTTTAAAGCCCCAACAGCCTGAGAAGGCACCAGCAGAAAAGGGCAGGAAATTTCTGACCTTAAGCTCAACTGACCTGGTTGTTAGCCTGCTAATCTATTGATCACACAGTTCCCAGGGAAGAAACCATTTCACCTGTCATTACTGAAAGAGGTCCCCTCCTGGCTGGGTTCCAAGACAGCAGGAACTCACAAATCTCTCTCAGAGGTGTGTTTCCTGAATGGAATCGGGTTCTGTAGCCGAGTAAGCAGTAAGTTGAATGATCTTAAGAGACTAGAGATCTACCAAAGCAAAGCTATTTTTCCAAATATGCCAATAAAATGCTAAGAATCTAAACAGAAGACATGGCATGTCACCCTTGTACGTGTTCAGAACAAGGGCACTTCACTACAGACAGCCACAGAGGAATGTATCAAGTGGGGAAGGTGGCACTAACTCAGAGGAAAGAGGAACTCTAAGTTTGCAATGGTAATTTGGCAACAGCAAAGACATACAACAAGAAAGAGATGACATGATGTTCTAGCTACAAAACTGAAAGGTAGAAACGGGAGCTCCAGGGCAAGGTCAGACTACAAGGTGAACTAGCTGTTTTAAACAGTACTTGTTTGGAGCTGGGCAAGTGGCAGAGGTTCGAAGCCAGCCTGGACTACATAGAAAAACCCTCTCTTAAAACACCCCTCACACGTCTTGGTTATAAGGACAAGGTTTTGGAAGTTTCGTTTCATTTTTATTACCCCTCTTTTTTTCCAATCCCAGAGACAAGGAGGACTGAGGGGACCCACAATCACAATCCTCTCTGCCCAGCTCCTTCCATCTGCTGTGGCACACAGGTCAGGCATAAGCTCAGGGAACAGCACAGCTCATCAGTAAGAAGGAAGGTGACAACTGTGGGGACGTGCAGGGCTCTCTGCACCACTCACTATAAATATAAGTAGTTCTTACACAAGGAGAATGCAGTCCTACATCTAAGTAATCCTAATGGCTGTCTTCCTGACATTTTCCTTTTTAAAATGATATTTACTAATTTATCTTTATGTCTGTGGGGCAGGGGAGGTGGGAGGTGCATGCCATGGCATGCCTGCAGAGTCAGGGAACAGCTTTAGAGAGATAATTCTCTTCTGCCACGTGAGCCCTGGGGAATCACACTCAAGTAATCAAGCTTGGAGGCAAGCATCTGTTGAGCCATCCTGCCTGCCTTTTCTTGACGTTTTTGGAAAGTTTGTTCAAAATATTTTTTAAAAAGCATCCTTTAAATACACAATTCCTAGCTGAGCAGTGGTGGTGCACACATTTAACCCCAGCATGTGGGAGGCAGAGGCAAGAGAATCTTTGAGCTTAAGGCCAGCCTGGTCTACAGAGCAAGTTCCAGGGAAGCCAGGGCTACACAGACAAACCCTATCTCGAAAAACCAAAAAAATATAAATAAAAAAATACAATTACCCAGAAAAGAGCTAAATTTAAACACATAATACCTTAATATCTAATTAAGATGGCTTTAATACAACAGCATAAATTTCTCCCCAAGAAAGATTCAATGATCAAACACGTTCCCCTTTTAGTTCACAATGCAAATTAGAATTCAGAAAGCACCAGGAGGTGGTGGTGCACACCTTTAATCCTAGCACTTGGGAAGCAGTGGCAGGTGGATCTCTGTGAGTTCTGGCCAGCCTGGTCTACAGAGTAAGTTCCAGGACAGGCTCCAAAGCCACACAGAGAAACCCTGTCCTGAGGGGGGGGCGGGGATCAGAAAACACTGTGGTTCAGGGTTAAACATTTTTTTAAAAGTGTTTTCTGGAGTCTGGGAAGATGGATCAATGGGCAAGAGTGCTTTCTCTGCAACACTGGGACCTGAGTTTGAATTCCAGCACCCACACAAGAGACTCAGCATGGCTGAACATGTGTGTAACCCCAGCATTCAGGTGTAGGACTGAAGAAGGTGAATTCTGAGAGCTGGCTGGCCAGACACCTAATAGAAAATGAAAACTTGCAGAACAGCGAGAGATCCAGTCCTAAGGCATGTTTCAGTCACAGAGGAGGACACAGTGCCCTGTTCTGGACACTGGACCACATGCATACCCGTGGGTCCACACAGTCACATGTGCACATCACACTCTCCCTCCACATACACATGAACTATTTTCAAGACTTGAGAGATGGCTCAGGGAGTAGTCCAGACAAAGTCAGGCACAAGGTAGCAGCTGTCTATAATCCCAGTGTTGCTATGGTAACATGGGAGAGAGAGACAAGACAATTCCTGGAGGCTCTTGGACCAGCTGCAGATATATTGCAGGGGCAAACAGGAGACCAGTTTCGCCAAGGTGGAAGAGAACACCAACTCTCTGACCTCCATACATGGATGCATACAAAGTATTTTCAAATCTTTACCAAACCTGCTTTTTTTTTCCCCTCAATAGAATACGAACTGGTGCATTTTAAGAACTGAGTACAGAACACAACTGGAAAAACACAAGGCCACAAGTAAATAAATGATTAATAGGGCACTGAAGAGATTATTAGGGTAAGAGAGATAAGAAAGATGAAAAAATTAAAAAAAAACATATATTCTCTACTTTATGTGTTCTGGTTTGTTTTTTGTTTCAAAATAAGGTCTTGCTTGTAGCCAGGCTGGCGTGGAAACTGGTGATCCTCCTGCCTCAGCCTCCCAAGTGCTATGATTACAGGGTGGCTAAATATACCTGGTTTTCTACTTTACAATTTTAATCTAGCAGTATGTCATTTATTATATTGTTGGCGCAACGTATTAGCCCTACTCTGTAATTATTTGCCTTTTCCAACAAAAAATATTCCCATTAAGCCCATTTCTAGAGCACTGTGAGTTCTACCACTCAATCCCATACTCTGGCCAAAAGAAACTGAACAAAGCAGAAAGTTAAACATACTATAGGACTTTTAGGTTATCCCCATATGTAGCTAGAAGGGGATTAAAGAAGCTAGTGAATGGTTGGCCATATTTATAAATGAACGCCGTGCTAATGATGTATAAATGCAACTTCTCTTACCAGCTTTGCAACTCAGCAAAAGCCTGCTTCATTTTCTTGATGGATGCGTCCATCTCTTCTTTAACTACGACTCGGTACCGTGCGAGAGACACGGTGCAGCGCTGGAGGTCTTTCACAGATTTCTCAATGTTAGAACCTTGGAGGGAAAAAAACAAGCCATTACTTTAAAAAGGAACATGTAAATTAAAAGTTGGATCTGAATGTGTTAAGTCAAGCATCATATGGACTAAGACCCAAATGACCACCCTTTCCAATTCCAACAAAAGAAACTCTTTTTTTGTTTGTTTTTGTTTTTCAAGACAAGGTTTCTCTGTAGCCTTGGGAGCCTGTCCTAGAACTAGCTCTTGTAGACCAGGCTGGCCTAGAACTCACAGAGATCTGCCTGCCTCTGCCTCGCGAGTGCTGGGATTAAAGGTGTACACCACCACCACCTGGCTACAAAAGAAACTCTTATTTTTCAAATTTTCATGTTTATTTTTTAAAGTATTCTAATGAAAATGAAGAAACAAGAAGTGGATTTATCTTTCCAGATTAAACAACACATAACACAGATGAAATATATGAAATAATGGTTCTACAACAATAGACAGTAGGCAGTTCTTCCCTGAAAAAACAGGGAGAAGTGAAGTGAGGCCTATGATTGCCCCAACTTACTGTCAGGACAGTTTCTAAACTGCAATAAAGAGAAGAAATCCCAAGCCTGGCAGTCTCCTGAGCTAAATAAATGGGGAAGCTAAGGCTAGAACTCTTCAGATGGAGCAGAATCCATACAAAGATGAAGCAATAACAGGTAGACAGAGCAGTAGGAGCCCTGGCATTAACCAGTACATGGACATGAAGATATCACCAAGTCAGCAAAGCAGTGGATGACAGCTGGACTTCACCCAGGCCAGGGGCAGTTTGTATATACTGGGGAAAACAGAAAAACCTCACAATACATACAACAGGCTGCTTGGGTGGATAGTGCCCCAAAAGGGAAGCAAAGTTAGCTCTAGTGTCAAGGCTGTTCTCATCTAATCTAACAAGGTTCAGAAGCTTCACAGTGTTCTCACATAACCAAGCCACAGAAAAGACACAGAGTACTGAAAGAAATTCTAATATCTAGTAACCAATGAAGAAAAATTTACGATATTTGGGTTCCATTAAAAATAAGGCATATAAAACAGAAAAAATATATTAAAAATAAAACATGATCAGTTATGAAGAGAAAAAAAATCACCAGAAACAGATGCAGAAATGACACATGCTAGAATCAAGTATGAAAGGACATCAAAAGATGTCTCTTAACTGCTGAGAGATGGCTCAGCAGTTAGGAGCACCACCTGCTCTTCCAGAGGACTTGGGCTTGATGCCCAGTACTCACAGGGCAGCTTTTAACTGTCTGTAACTCCAGCTCAAGAGGATCCAATGCTCTCTTCTGGCCTCTATGGGTACTGGGCATACAAATGGTGCACAGATACACATGCAAGCGAATTACCCATACACGTAAATTAAAAATATTTTAAGCTGGGGACTTCAGGCCAGTGGTAGTGCTTGCCTGGCATTCCTGGGCTTAATTTAATCCCTAGTACCATCAAAGACTATGGGGTTTTTTTGTGTTTTGGTTTTTTTTAAGACAGGGTTTCTCTGTAGCTTTGGAGCCTGTCCTGGAACTCACTCTATAGACCAGGCTGGCCCCGAACTCACAGAGCTCTGCCTGCTTCTGCTTCCTGAGTGCTGGGATTAAAGCCATGAGCCACCACTGCCCAACAAAGATGCACATTTTTGTTTTCTGTCTCTCATTTCTGTTTTCTAAGATCAAGTCTCACTCTGTAATCATGGTTGGCACTGGAACTCATGTGTATACCAGGTCAGCCTTGAACCTGACATGATCCTCCTGCTTCTTCCTCCTGAGAGCTGGGATTAGACACCAACTATCAATAGTTGTGTATGGTATGTGTACAATATGGGCCTACACACACTTTTAATTTTACATGTATGTGCATGCAGGGGTATGTGCCAGAGATCAACCATGAGTTTCATTCCTCAGGAGTCACCCACCCTTTTTTATTTTTATGTTTTTAAGATTTACTTTTTTATTTTATGTATGAGTTTTCAGCCTGCATAGATATGTGCTTACCCAACTTATAATAAACAATGGGATGGAAGCTATGAAAATAAATGTGTTTACCATGTATGAGCTATCATGTGGGTCATGTGGGTTCTGGAAAATGAACCCTGGTCCTCTGCTAAAGCCACTTAACTGCTGAGCCATCTCTCTAGCCCCCTACCTTGCTTTTTGAGAGAGAATCTCTCACTGGGACCTAGGGCTCACCAACAGGGAAGGCTGGCTGCCCCAGAGACTCTTCTGTCTCCACAGCACAAGGCTCTCCATGCACCTGGCCACACCTGGCCTATCTATGCTGGCTGCACGCTCAGGGACTATCTATGCTGGCTGCACACTCAGGGCCTCATTCCTGCACAAGACACACTGCTGACTGAGCCGTCTCCCCAATAGCTACATTTCCAATTGCATCAATTTTTTGATGGACTCTTCGTATACTACCCAGACTAACCATAAACTCTTCAGTCTCTAGAGCAGCTGGAACTAAAGCCTTTTGCCAGTGAATCCTGTTGCAAGGAGTCACTTGTTGGTTCCTGGCTGCTCAGCAGCTCAGACCCGAAATAATCACCAGGAACTATATTATTTAAACCAATGCTTATCCCATTAGCTCCAGCTTCTTATTTGCTAACTCTTACATCTTAATTTAACCCTTCTCCATTAATCTTGCATCACCACGAGGCCATGGCCCACAAGCAAAGTTTTAGCGTGTCTGTCTCTGGCGGCGGTTCCATGGCTTCTCTCTGACTCCTCCTTCTTTCTTCCAGTATTTAGTTTTCCCCGCCTAGCTAAATTCTGCCCTGCTATAGGTCCAAAGCAGTTTCTTTATTCACTAATGGTAATCACAGCAGAGGGGAATCCCACATCAGAATCCAGTTCACTTTTCAATACAAATTCTTCCTCCTTCCAATTTGATTTCCTTTAGAATTTATCTAAGTTTTTAATCCTTGTGCATACTTTTATTTTTGCTTGGCTGGATATTCATTCTCAGACTGGCCATTCGGCAGCAAGCTGAGGGCTACTACCAAAATGAAAAGGAAATGCTAACCAAATGTAGGTCATGAGCTAGCAAAATGGCTCAGAGGGCAAAGGCCCATACTGCCAAGCCTGACAATTTGAATTTGATCCCCAGATGCCAAGAAGAAGAAACAAAATTGACTCCCAAAAGTTTTTCTTGGAGTATATGGTAGGCAGGCAGGAAAGCACAGACACACACACAAAAATAAATAAATGAATAAATAAATAAATAAGTGAGTGCTGGGGTGGTGGTGGTGGCACACAACTTTTAATCCCAGCACTTAGGAGACAGAGACAGGTAGATCTCTGTGAGTTCAAGGCCAGCCTGGCCTACAAAGCAAGTTCTAGAACAGCCAGGACCATTACACAGTGAAACCTGTCTTGAAAACAAATAAATAATGTAATAAATAAATAAATGTAAAAAATTTTAAATGTAGCTCTTATGGAAAAAATATTTAAAAAATAGCTACAACTTATGACAGCCCTCTATATTTCAATCTCATTGTTCACCTGAGAGGATCATTATGCTTAGATACAGACAGACTAGTATGTCTGTTTAATAACTGACTGTTCATTTAAATAATTATTAAAATGTGTAAAAAAACCAGAGTTGTTGGATGGGGTGAAGAGTATCTTTGATCCCAACTCTCAGAAGGCAGAGGCAAACAGATTTCTGTAAATCTGAAGTAAGCCTGGTCTACAAAGAGAATTCCAGGCAAGACAGAGCTACACAGTGAGATCCTGCCTTAAAATACATACATGCATGCACACACAGTGAGAGTTATTACTAGTTAGTGCTAAGCATTATCTACTGTTGAGATAAGGTCAACTGCTTTAGCCCAGGCTAGCCTAGAAGCTGTGGTCTTCCTTCCTCAGGCCCCCAAGTGCTAGGATTACAGGTATGTTCTAAGCATTACAACTTTCTGCCAAAATGATTATAATAGTCGTATTTTAAAAGTAAAGAACTACCACCACCAATCAATAACAAGTATTTCAGAGGACATGCTCCTGTTAGAGCATCTGTATGCTGGACTTCAGGAAGAGCACAGAGCTGGAGAGAGCAGTGAGAATGTCCTGTCAGACACAGGCTTTCACACGTTGATTCAACCAGGAGAATAAACACGAAGGAAACAGCATAAGCAGCTGCAGTGATGCACAGAGGGAACAGGGCAGTGTCATCCTGGCAGTAGAACTTGGCCACAACTCACAAAAAGTTCCCTGCTGCTATATCAAGACACTGTAACATGCAGGGATTACAGCACAGGCAGAAATGGTCGCCTGAGGCCCCCTGGAACTTCAGCCACAGGAGCAACAGTCACGCCGTTCTCTTTGGTCAAAACAGTTTTTTTTTTTTCTCTCCCAAGTGGGCCTTGGATTTACCTAGCTTTTTACTGGTAGAAGACGATGGAACATTCTCCATTCCCAGATTTGAAACCTGGGCTCCTGTGGTGGCTCTTGAGAGAGATTTGGCAGCATTCCGGGATTGCTGGGCATTCAGAACAGAGTGCGTAGTCAAAGATTTGGGCTCAAAGTCAAAGACACCATTCTCCAGCACAGATCCTGTGCAAGAAAGAGGGTGAATTATCTAAGTTGTATTCAGTATAGAAAGAAAGCAGGTAAAAAGTGCCAGACAAAGCCACGCCTATTAAAAAGGCTATTATTGGCTTCCATAAGCTGCAATGAAGAAAAAGTTATGTCATAACGTCTCAAAGGAAAAAATAATTTAAAAGCTTTAGAGTAAAAAAAGGGCAGAATTGGAAAATGAAAAGAGAGCTTGTACGCAATGAACTAGAATCCACTGGTTATCGTTGGTTTGGTTTGTTTGCAGTCAGGTACAATATTTTTTTCTCTGCATCTTTAAAAAAATATGTATGTGTGTGAATTAGCCAATAAAAAAACAGAAAAAAAGCAGAACAAAATTCTTACACTAACATCACCTTTAAGAACCCAGGTATACTAAAGCAGAGGGGACAAGATTAATAAACAAATACCTTTTTAAATGTAATTAAGTTATGTTTAATCGTTTTATGATTTTGTGTATATTTTTTTTTTTGCCTGCATGTGTATCTGTGTAACACACGCAAGCAGTGCCCCAGAGGCCAGAAGAGGGTGTCAGATCTGCTGGTACTGGAGTTATAGATGGCTGTGAGACACAGTGTGGGAGCTGGGGATCAAACTGGGTCCTATGGAAGAGCAACCAGTGCTCTTAACCACTGACCCAGCACTCCAGACTCCCTCCAAAACAAAAACATTACTTTTTCTGTTCTTTTTGCTTTCTGTTGTTGTGGGGAGGGAACAGGGTTTCTCTAGGTACCGCTGGTTGTCCTGAAACTCTCTACATGAGACCAGGCTGGTCTCAAAGTCCCAGAAATCTGTCTTCCTCTGCCTCTCAAGGGCTCGGATTAAAGGCGTGAGCCACTATGCCTGGTTTCCAAAAAAGTTATTTTTCAAAGAGAAACATTTACAAAATCATTAATACAAAATAAATGAATGTAGCATGAACAATAAAAAGTCAGAGACAGATACTGGAGTTCAATCTGAAGATCAGAAAAGCAAAGCAGCCAATCACTAGAGCGACCTTTTACCTCTATCAACCCTGCAGACTGAAAGGGTGAGAGCCTGTCTCCATGAATCCTCAGACACCACACTCCACTTAGTTCCTGTCTCTTCCCCTTTATATTCCTCTCTCTGCCCAGCCATATTGCTCTTGTCTCCACCTCCCTAGTACTGGGATTAAAGGTGTGAGCCACCATCACCTTAATCTGTTTTTGGATCAATCTTGTGTAGCCCAGGGTGGCCTTGAACTCACAGAGATCCGTCTACCTCTGCCTTCAGAAACCTGGGATTAAAGGTGTGCGCCACCACTGCCTGGCCTGTAAGGCTGACTAGTACGGCTGTTTTGCCCTCTGATCTTCATGCAGGCTTTATTTATTAAAACACAAACAATATACCACTATACATGAATGTCTTAAAAATTTACTAATTTGAATTCTTTATTAGAAAACAAATGTTAAGAACATGGGCTGCTCTAGAAGAAACAGATTCAGTTCCCAGCACTCATATTTATATGGTAGCTCACAACCATCTATAATTCCATCCAGGGGATTCAACACCCTCTTCTGGCCTCGATGAATACCAGGCACACATGTAGTGCACAGGCATACATGCAGGCAAAATCAGTAACACATATAAAATAAACCAATTTAAAAAACAATTTTTAAAAAGAAAATAAAGAACTATAAATTTTTTTAAAGACCCACAAAAATCTAGTTACAAAAGCTACGATTACAATTAATATTACATATTCCTAAAATATTTTCAACTATTTTCTTTCTATACTGATGACTGCTCAGCCAATTTACCCCACCCTTGCTCTAAACCACTGCCTTTGTTGGACAGGATCTGTGCTGGAGAACAGTGTCTCTGACTAACATTCCTGAGATGCTGCTGAGAACACCATCATCTTGTCATCATGTTCTCCAGTAATTCTATCATATTTTTGAAAGTCACTCTCTTATTTCTAAATACTAAGGCACTATTATTCAATGCCAGAAGTATTGTAATACATATTTTGGAGAAAATTCTGAGACAAAGGAACAAGAATTCTACTTTTTCCCCCCCAAATAGGGTTTCTCTGCATAGCTTTGGAACTTGTACTCAAAATCACTCTGTAAACCAGGCTGGTCTCAAACTTACAGAGATCTGTCTGCCTCTGCCTCCCAAGTGCTGGGATTAAAGGTGTGCGCCACCACGGCCTAGTGACCAATTATACTTAATGTAATAAGTATCTCAACCAGTAGACCTTGCCCCACCGTCCTATTTTTTTGCGTAAATTAACTTCCCAAAATCTGTATAAAAACAAAAACTCACCGGTTTTATCCAGTGTATCTGGTGTGGCAAACTCAGGATCTTCCAATTCTCTGGCATCTATTGAAAGTGTCTCCAAACCTTCACTGAGTGAGTCCACAGACTCAGCATCATTGATGGCACCATTAACGTGGTAACCATTAATACCACCTTTCTCTGAAGATGCAGGTTGTTCCTCTTTAATGGGTACTGACTTACTGGAATCTGGGGCACTGTTATTTGCTTCTGATGCAGGCTTTGGTTTGCTTTTCTTCTTTTTGTTCTAAGGTTATCAAAGATTTGAAAAAGAAGAAAGGAAAAAGCAGATCCTCCAATACAACTCAGAGATAACTAATTCCAGCTACAAAAGAAGTCAGTGTTACCAACTTTGTACACATTTTTCTAAAAATTAAAGCAATTTTGTTTATATTGAACTAATGACAAAAATAATACTTTACTATGTAAAACTGCATTTTGAATGAACTCTTGAAATAAAATACTTTTCATAGCAAAACATATTTTTATTTATTTTTATTTGATGTGCATTGGTATGACAGTTGTTAGCTGCCATGTGGGTGCTGGGAATTGAACCCAGGACCTCTGGAAGAGCATTATAAGTGCTCTTAACCACTGATCCATCTCTCCATCCTCCGTAAAACCTATCTTTAAGCAAAATGAAAAGTTATAAAAAGTAAAAGGCAACAACAAAAAGTGTAACATATTTTTAAAGTGAAATATAAAAGTTCTAAATAACCACAATAACCAAATAGAGAAAAATATAGTCTATAAGTAATTTAATGAAGTATACCTCAGTACAATAACTAACAAATAATGAAACCTGTGCTGCAGTATGGCTTTCAACTACTACATTAGCAAAGGTCAAAGAGTTTAAAGATATAAGGTCACTGGTTCCACTCAACAGACAGCTATGACTGCTCTGGAAATAGCTAGGCATTTTCATAAACATCAGGGTGAGTGGAAACCTAGCAGTGCTTTTGAAAGTTACAAACGCACACACCTTTCAACCAGCAGTTCTAATAACAGCAATCTATCCTGGCCAGGACTGACATCGCAGGATTATTCATACAGGATTATTCATCGCAGCACTGTTATATTAGTAAGGACTGAAAAGCCATGCAAATTCAGGTCAGCAGGGGACTGAGATATTCCAGGCTCCATTACATGGAATGTGAGAAGAAAATACATATCTGTAATTGTTTATGTGAATAAAGTATCTTGGAAGCTACATAAGAAATTAATAAGAGCCTGGGGTTGTAGCTCAGTGGTAAAGCACTTGTCTAGCATGCACAAGGCCCTAGGTTTGATCTCCAATGCCAAAATAACAAAAAAATGAATGAATAAATAAATAAACTAATAATTCTGTCTGCCTGGTGGAAAAGTGGGCACCAAATGACTGGGGAAAAGATGTGAGTTAAAACTATTACAGGGTACACTTATACCTTGGAAATCGGAAACGTGAATAAAAAGATCTTTGTCTCTGTTTTAACAATAGATAGCTATGCTGGCAACATTCAGCTCTTCTACTCCTAAGACTAGATGAGTAAACCAGTCAGTTCTCATGCCAGACCTTTTGATGACCCTGTCCAGCAGAATAACTCCTGAACTTGGCATTCAGTTTCCTCCCCTATCTTACTTTCTCCCATGTTATTACACATGTGTAATTAGCAGCACACACTCATGTCTTATTAGGTTAATTTAAGGGTTGTGTTACAGATTCAAACACTGGAGAGTAGACTATACATCTATTTTCTTCCACCAGTTCATGTCACACACATGCGCATGCGCGCACGCGCACACACACACAATGCACATGGCTTGTGTTGTTAATAATTTATGTTCTGAGGTCAATAAATCACGACATTGATGTTTTGAGGACTCAAAGCTATGTATGCTGGTTGAAGCCAGTGAGACAGTATGAAAAGCAACAGGCCCAGAAAGCTTCATGAGGACCTGAACAGCGCATTACATGACTCTGGGAAAAAAATCTCAAAGGTTAATAAAGCCAAACCTGGCTTGGTCAAGAAATCATTTCAGGGCTGGCAAGACTTCTCAGTGAGTAAAATATCTTCCACACAGCCTGACCACCTGAATTTAATCCCTGGAATCCACGTTGGAAAGAGAGACCCAACTCCCCAAAGTTGTTCTCTGCACCATGGCATGTATGCACCTACACATATACACAACACAATAATGAAATTTAAAAGAAAGCATTTCAGAACACAACACTAACTAACTTAAATGAAAAATACTCCTAAAAGAGTTGGTACTTAATTCAAATCGGCACTTAAGCATTCTTTAAAGGCGGTACACCTGGGTTACAGAGCCATGGGAAGAATTCAGAACCCAGCTAGTACCACGGGAGGGAAGCAATTTGGGTCTTAAAAGGATATAAGTAAAGGGATTAAGAACTAATGTATTAGGCATTATAATGAGAAGATGTATGTATTAGTATTATAGTATTATTTTAATTTTGTTGTGGCTTCCCCCTGACAGGGTTGTGCTATGTAGACCATAATGGCCTTGAACTCCCGATCCTCCTAAGTGCGAGGATCACAGGTAAGTGCCACCACATCTATGTATTTCTACTTTATAGATGAGCAAACTAAAGTCAGACAATACCCACAGCTCACAAGACCAGATGAGGCAGAACAGGACAGAAATACAGTTCTGACTGACTCTGAAGCCCAAATGCTTTCTATTCATTAACATGTAACATCAGATGTCTCAGGAAGGCAAGCAGCCTAAAGGAGCAAAATATGGGCTAGTAACATGGGCAGCAGGTGAACATGACAATCAAACCTGGCAACTTGAGTTCCACCCACAGAAAGCACATAAAGGTGAAAGGAGAGAACAAACTCCACTAAGGTACCCTCTGACCTCCGTGAGCTCCTATATACGCAAACATACAAACAATAAATACAGATACAAGGATAAAGTTTTTAAAGAAGCAAAAGCTCCCATTTGGCTTTAAGTCAAAACCACTACTACTAGGAATATAACACAGTTGTCTGACCTGAAAATGAACTGTTTAACCTATGAAACAAATCCGACTGGAAACCAGTCACCTTCCCTGGAGGCACTGTATTTCTGACATGCTTGCTTGCTTCTCCTCTTGTCTAGAGCAACCCCAGCAACTATACCTGCAAATTTAATACTTTCTGCCTCCAACCACAGGGGGCAAACTCTGGAATACAGCAGTGTCGCAATGTCAAAACGGCATTGTTGAGATGGTACACAGATGGCAAACATGGAAACGTTTGCTTTCAAATATTATGAGATGTATGGAGTTGGCTGTGAAATCTGACATCAGTGATCACCAGGGTAGATAGGCAGGTGTCCCACCTCCACCCACAATGCTCCTCTACTGGAGCCTCCAAAGAAGCTCTTAAATATTCTTTAATACTCTTTAAAGCCTTTTTTCTTTTTAAAAATTATGTGAAGTGCTTTGTCCTCCTATTCGTATGTGAACCTAATACCTGTGGAGGTCTAAAGAGGTCCAGACAGTAAGCTGCTATGTGGAGCCAGGAACTGTACCCAGCTCCTCTGCAGGAGTAGTAGGCTACTCTTACCTGCTAAGCCATCTTGCCAGCCCCTAAAGACTAATTTATAAGGAAACAAAACAGTATGAATATCATGCTCTTACATATAACTCATCTGTACCTTTTTCTTGCCTGTTACTATCCATTCCTTGAGTACTTCACTGGCACTGCCTGAAAAAGAAATCAGAGAGATATATTTCCTCTTGTGCCACAGACACGGTAGAGGAGGAGTCAGTGCATTTCCTAACTGCTGGATAGTGGAGTGAAGTAATCATGCCATGCTTCTGCTACACCAGTCTACTGCGGTCTCCTGGTCATTTAAGATTCTCTGTATATCTTTGTCTGAGCACAAAGATGACTGGTCTTCACCTAAGTATGCTGTCTTCTCCCCTCCATGTTACATACCATATTGACCGTGGTGTTTGGGAAGAGCTGCACCCTACATCAGACTCAAACCCTAATATAAAGAAAACATGATGACAGAGAAAAAAACCTGTAGACTTCAACTTGTTTCTCCTGCATTCACAAATCCAGGAAAGGGCAGTGGAAAGTCCTGACCTAACACCACTCTTCTTGAAGGCAAAACAGCTTCAAGTAACGTTATACAGAAAGAAGTTTAAAAACACTTAACTCTATAAATTCAAGAAGTTGAACAAGATTATTGTTTTCTATCTAACATATAGAGAACATAAGGAAACTGAACTCATATATTTGAGTCACCTGCCAGAACCAAACTAAATCATAATGGAGTTTGGAATAAATGTTGAGTCCTTGAATTGGTCATCTGTTCCTGGGCCACTGAGTTACTCCTTTGTAATAGTCACTTAAATTACTTTATCCAGTTCTATTCAAGCCCCTTATACCATCAGCTGCACAGTTTGTTTGGGGAGGAGGGACATAAATTTTTTTAAAATGGGGTCTCACTGTACAGTGGGAGACTGGCCTAGAACTCACTATATAACCAAGACTGGCCTCAAGTCATAGTTCCCTTGCCTTTACGTCTCAATACTGGGAATGCAGCAATGTGCCACCACACTTGGTCTGATTTCTTAAACACTAGTAGACTACACTTTTAATAATAAAGGAGTTTTCTTAGTTTGTCTCTTCCTATAGTTTTTCTATAGCTTGGGAATGAAAAGAGAATCTCACATTAAGAAAATATCACAGTACGCTGTACTATCATTAGACTGTGAGCTATGGTTCAGGTTCCAAAAGTCTAAACTTGAGATAGGATTACCTTCCATGAATGCTTGTACTGTTTTATCCACACAATTATCAAAGTGCTGCAAAACCAGGATGATTTCATTGTTGCTCCTATTAGGAACTATTGCACGCACTGCGTTTATCTGCAAAAGATGACAGTTGTGTAATTCTAACATGAGTAGCTCACTGGTCAGCTGAAGTCTATCAGGGAGAAGACAGTGTCATTTTACTTTCAGCACTTTTATCACTCTTTAATGTCAGTAAGAACACACAACCATCACACTGGGAATAATAAATAGAAAAATAATAATGCCACATGAAAACTTAATTTCAAATTTTAAAAAGGAAGAACATTTACAGAAATAAAAGGGCACCACTAAGATGGCCAATGAATAAAAGCCTTTACAGTGATCCGAGGATCTGAGTTCAATCTCTAGAACCCACGGTGAAGGCAGAAAACTGACACCGCCACACAAGCTACCAGGTCCTTATACATCTGCATGTACACACCAACACACTCCCCCCCCACACAAACAATAATAATTTTCATTTTTAAAGTTAGAAGGTGCTGAGTATGGGCTTAAATCCCTGCACTCAGGAGGCTGAACCTGGCAGACCTCTGTAAGTTCAAGGCCAGTCTGGTCTACTTAGTGAGTTCCATGTCCAAAAAAACAAAAACAAAAAGTTAGATGGTATGCACAAGATTATATGCCAAGAAAGAGTAGGCAATTAAGATATGGTGTCACACAAATGTAGTTTCATTTAGGTGCCAGCTATTAATTTACCATCAGTGGTTCTTCACTGTAAGCATACTATAGGTTAAGTAGAAAATTTAATGAACCATTAACCCTAAAAGTTTAGGTTTTTGTTTTTTAAATGTCTATGTGTCATGTATGTGAGTCTGGTATACAGGAACATATGTGTGTGAGTACAAGTCCCCATGCACACTGAAAAAGCCAGAGGACACTGGCTCTTCCATTCTATAACTCTCCACTTCATTCCCTTGAGGCAGAGTCTCTCACAGGGAGTGTGGCTGGCAGCCAGCAGGCTCCAGTGATCCTCCTGTCTATTCCTCCCATCGTGCTGGGGTCACAGCTATATGCAGGCCTATGTGTGGGTTCCGTGGATCTGAATTCAAGTCCTCATGCTTGCACAGCAAGTGCTCTCACCACTGAGTGAAAATTTCTCCAGCCCAACAACTTAGATTTGTATACAGCACTATTCAAAACACTTGTTACTTTGTGTCAATTAGCTGTATCTCTACAGAGATAACTGACAGAGATCGTCTGAATTATTATAGGCTATTTTAGGCGCATAAAACATAATGAGGGGGCTGGAGAGATGGCTCAAAGGTTAAGAGCACTGACTGCTCTTCCAGAGGTC
>LOJH01026063.1:20609-36427 GCA_001685095.1 Ellobius talpinus
ATACACACAGAGAGAATATTGTATACATAATAAATAAATAAATAAATATTAAAATAAAGTAGGTTTTGAGGAAACTAGCAACAAGCCTATATTCTATAGTCCTTAATCTCTTTCCTAATTTATCCTTCCTTAATTTATAAGCCCCCCTAAGAATGGCATAAGCAAATAGCTGCCTATGAGACTGTGAGTGGAGATGGAAGCATCTGCAGTTAGTAACAAATCAAAGTTAGTTTTCTTCTTAGACTAAGAGCTTTATGAATACATTCACTGACTGATGTCCCAGATGTGTGATAAAGCAGTATATATCCAAGTCTTACCAACACTATATCCAAGTCTGTATTCAGCAAATAAAACTGCACAATAAGCAGGGTAAACAAACATAACCTGGAATGATTTGTTCAATGTGAATGGTTAAAAATAAAGTCTAGTTTCTTGGCACAAATTTAATAAAGGACATTAAATTTAATAAATTGTTGTTGTTGTAGTTTTAACTAAACTGTGACTACACAATCAATAAATTACCGAAACACTGTGAATAACCACAGCACTGTGTGGTATTCATGCATGTATCTATCTGTGTGTGAGACACCAGCTACGGACCCTTACACCTACCAGGCAAGAGCTCTGCCACTGAGTTACACCCTAGCTGTACAGTGAATGCTTCAATTCTATGAGAGGCAATCCTAGGAAAAGTTTAAAGTACTTCTCAAATTCTGATGTGCATGTCTATCTTCTGAGGAATCTTATGCCAAAAAGTAGGCTGTGCTTTGTGTCTAAGGCTTAAGATTTTTTGGTTTGGTTTGGTTTTTCGAGACAGGGTTTCTCTCGTGTAACAGCCCTGACTGTCCTGGAACTCTATAGACCAAGGTGGACTCTAACCCACAGAGACCTACCTACCTGCCTCTGGCTCCCAAGTGCTGGGATTAAAGGTGTGCGCCACCGCCCAGCTGAGGTTTAAGATTTTTTTACTCCCAGTTGGTTTCAGCATTACCAATTCCTGAACCCCACTAAAGAGTAGTTTGGGAACTGAAATTTCAACAAAGCAAGTAATACGGGAAAGTCTGACAAAAGGAGTATGGAAAATTGAAATATGACAGTATATTCCAAATTCCTTTGCTATTACTACAAACATTTTTTAATTAAAGTTTGGTTTAGAGTTTAACTTTTACCTTCTTACTTTCTTACCAAATAACTCCTGGTTGCTATGAAAGATCCAAGTTTTATGTTATGGTAAAGTAAGATCTGCGTGCAAGTGTGAAAGATAACACGGATACAACCCATGTCATTTAAGAGAAATTATGTTTGCCAGTTACAATGAATTGTGAATTCATTGAGCTCTAACCTCTGTTAACACAAAAGGACCAGGAGGCACTTAGACAAACTCACCATGTGTACGTCTTCCAGAGGACTACGGAACATGGGTAATTCTCAATTATCTTTATCAATTGAGAGAGATGCTGCTGAGAAAGAGGAAGACCCTAGATAGCAAAGCACTATCGTCCAGGACCTCCTGAGAACACAGATCAGTCAAATGATATCATTTGAATGCTGCAGTGAGCTCCCCCACTCCACTGAAGAACTACCAATGAGCAGGGGGATGGTACAGACATCAATCACCTACTTACGGTTAGAGACTCAAACCACCAATCTCCTTTAGGATAGGGAACACTTGGATCAAAACAGCAATTTATAGTTTCTATTAGAGAAGGATTACTACTAGCCTTTTAATTATTCCCCTCACAACACACCAGCAAACACAAACTACAGAGACAGCAAATGGCAGCTCCCCACTCAGCTCCCAAAATTAATTTCCATATTATCTGAATTTACCCAGCATGCCAATTAACATAAAACTAACATACAAAGCAAATTGGGTGTATTAAAGCATGTCTGTAATCTCATGACTAGATGGGTGAATGAAGGAAAGGAAGAAAGGAGGAGGAATGAAAGGGAACAAACTCAGATTAATAAAACTAAAATAGTTAAAAAATAGGGTCTAGCTGGGCATGGTGGAACATGCTTTAATCCCAGCACTGGGGAGGCAGAGGCAAGAAGATCTCTGTGAGTTTGAGGCCAGCCTGGTCTACAGAGCTAGTTCCAGGACAGCTAGCTGTTACACAGAAACCCTGTCTCAAAAAACCTAAAAAGAAAACAATAACAACAACAACAAAACCATATATATGTATATTTAAGAAGATCCTAGGATACTACCTCGGCTAATAAATGCAGTACTCATCCCTGCCCCCAAGTCCTAAAGAGTTAGGGGACTAGGGAGGTGGCTCAATGGTAGAAGTCAGAAGAGTGTGCTGGATTCCCTGCAACTAGAGTCACACAGTTGTGAGCTGCCATGTGGATGCTGAACTTGAACCTGGGTCCTCTGGAAAAACAGTCAGTGCTCTTAACCACTAAGCCAACTCTCTAATTCCCAACCAATTTTGTAAAAAAATCCAAGCATGTTTGTTTTGTAATTTAGCCCAGGGGAGGCAGAGACAGGCAGATCCCTGGAGCTTGCTGGCCAGCCAGCTTATCCTCCACTGAGCCACAGACCAACAGAAGACCCTGACTCTGTTCTGGGCATGAAAGTGCACACCTTTGATTCCAGCACTTTGTAGGCAGAGGCAGACAGATTTTTGTGAGATCCAGACCAGACTGGTCTACAGAGCAAGTTCTGGGCCAGACAGGGCTACACAGTGAGAACATGTCTGACAAAAAGTGTATTAATACAACAGCAACTAAGAATTAGCTTATCAAACTGCACAGAACTAAAAACATACAACAGCCAGGCTTGGCAGTGCACATCTTTAATCCAGGATTCAAGAGGTAGAGGTAAGTGCATCGCTCTAAGTTTGAAGCCATTTTGATTCCCACAGTGAGTTCCAGGCCAGCCAGGGCTACACAGTGAGAACCTGTCTCAAAATAAATAAATAAATAAATAATAATAATGATAATAATAATCAACCATGCAATGGACTCCCACAACAGCACTTATGGAGTAGAGATTACTTAAAGCCCCACCACCCTAGACCCTACCCCAAGAAGTTAGCCAAAGCTGACATTATAAATATACAGAAGCTCTCTGAAGTATTGAAGGGAATTTGATTAACAGATTCCTCTTCATTGAAGCCCTGCCCACCCCCAACTCTAGACTGCTTACAGCAAACTGAAGTGTACAGATATGCTCAGGTATGAAGTAAGTTGAGAGGTTCTCAGAAAGCTACTAAATTTGCATCTTTTATTTAGACTGCTTACACCATTTCCGATGAATACAGACGATGACAAATTATTTCCTTGACAAAGTGAGGTGAAATTGGGATTATAATCTCTGAGAATCCCTCCCCATACTCTGCAATTCTGGGCACTGAACTCAAGACTTCCTGAATGCTAGGCAAAAGCTCTACCACTGAGCTATACCCCCAGTCTGAGGCTTGCTTAATTTTTCACTGATGGAAAAACGAGAAATTCGGTTGCAGTATTATCCCTTGTCCAGAGTAACACCCTGAGTCCTACTGGAGAATCAAGGGAGTCAGAGTTGTCAGACAACACTGCTGCTGCTACTCACTGGATACTCTACTTGTCAAGGGTCCATTACTCTGACAGCTCCTTGGCAGATCACAGCTGTTTGCTACTCACTGTTATACACAGATGCACAGCAAGATGAGGAACAATATGGCTAACATTTTACCAGGGCCAAAAAGGCAAGAAAAGGTAAGATCCAATTAAAAGGGTAAAGTTAGAGATAAGGAAGTCTAGAAGCTCAACTACTATTAGTCATCTTTATTCTTTTATTCAACATCCTTTTGAAAATTAAAAGGTTAACTCAAGAGCCCACAAGATGATTACACAGGTAAAGGCCTTGCTGCCAAGCCTGATGACCTGAGTTAGATCCCTGGGACTCAAACAGAAGAAGAAAGTCGACTCCTACCAAGTTATCCTCTGAGCTCCACAGGAAGCTGTGTATGCCCATGTCCTCACACACAAAATAAATATGCAAACAAACAAATACAAATATTTTTAAAACTGAAAATAAATGCTTGAGCAAATATAAGCTCTTGGAAAGGTGGCTATTGCATGAACTGAACACAGCTGGCATGTGGCAATCAAAGTGACCATTTCTCAGACATTACCTCTCACCGGTCTGGGTTTACAACTAGACTAGGTCGGCTGGACAATGAGGACCAGAAAGCCATTTGTCTCTGTCTCCCTAGCACTGGATTACAAGACTGATAGAAGGGAAGGAGGGGAGGGGAGGAGGAGGAAGAGAAGAAGGGAGGAAAGAGGGGGAATAGGAAAGAAGGGAAGGGGAGGGAAAGAGGGAGAATAAGAGGAAGAAAGAAAAGGGGGAAGGGACAGATAGAAGTAAAGGAAGAAAGGAAAGGGAAAGAAGGAAGAGGTGGAAGGGAGGGGTAGAAAGGAAAGGAGCAAGGGACAGAGGACATATATATGAATAAAGGGACAAAGCAGAAAGGTAACCTACATGGTAGTTCCTAAAAGATGGGTCAGGAGGTTGCCAAAAACAAATATAGTGGCAAATAAGGTTATAACCTAGCTCTTTCCTTATGAACGAGCCTTAGACTTTCCTTTTTCTCTAACAGTTTGAGAATAATTTAAAGTTGTAAGTGGAAAGCTGGGTGGTGGTGGTGGTGCACACCTTTAATCCCAGCACTTGGGTAGCAGAGGCAGATGGAACTCTGTGAGCTCAAGCCCAGCCTGGTCTACAAAGCAAGTTCCAGGACAGTCAGGGATACATAGAAAAACCCTGTCTCAAAAAAAAAGTAAGTGGTGCTGCTTCTTTCTTCCCACGGACACTGGAAAGTGTAGGAGCTGGTCCTACTGTACAAACCTAAGTGCAAGGAAGAAAGCCTGCTGTTGCCAGGTGGTGGTGCACACCTTTAATCCCACTAGTGAGGCAGAGGCAGGCAGATCTCTCAGTTAGAGGCCAGCCTGGTCTACAGAAAGAGTTCTAGGACAGCCTAGGCTACATAGACCCTGTCTGAAAAGAAAGGCAGGCAGGCAGGCCACTGTCACAGAACTGCTAGCTAATGCCTAGAATACTCCCAAACTTCAAAACTGAAGACAGCACCAACTTTAGTATGCGAGAGATAATCTTCTCTTCTGCTAATACTACAATGAAATTACAGTTTTCAAAACTATAAGTAACTGTGGCATATTATCTTCTTTTGAGGCTTTTGAACTTTCTAATCTAAATTAAAAGCATTTCCAGCATACTGAATCTGTGAAGACCTCAATCTATAGAATTCTGCTTTGAATTAAAGAACATATTAAAAATGAAAATGAACAAGAGAAGAACTCTCTGAATGAATCCTGTGCAGTGGTTCAGCTGCTATTACACTGTTGCTATTCCAGCACACTTGAAAAGGGGTTCTACACAGCCTGTTTTGCTTCCCCTCATTATAACCTCTCTTGATACTTCATGTCTGTATCTTCCATTTGCCAGGGTAGCAAACGCAGAAAGAAAGCTAAAGAAGGAAACAAAGCCTGGAAGCGTTCTCTCTTGCTCCATTTCCTGTCCCTTGGAATATGAAGCATCCTGCAGGAAGCTAGCTTCTACTGCATCTCCCTAACACATGCCACTCTACAAAAGTGCGCCATCAGGATACGTCCCACTCGCTAACAAATCTATTACAATTGGATAAATCTGTCTGAGTAGAAAAACAATTTCTAGTGAGATCAATTCTCAGACTTATACACAAAACTAAAACCTAACACAATCCTTGCAAAATCATTCAGAATATGTTACTAAAGGAAGTTTTAAAACATACAGACAAAAGTAAGTATTGCTGGTCTACAACTATGCTTTGGTTTTAACTTTTTACAGTTCTTGGGGATCAAATCCAGGCTGACCTCATGCGTGCCAGTAAGCACTTGAGCTTTCTTCCCCACCCCAGGGCCCTGTGCATGCCAGGCAAGCTCTCTACCACTAAGCTACACACATTCCCCAGATGGCAAAAACTATTCTAACAATTTATGCGCATATGTGATCTTACCTTTCTGGCTTTGTTTCCTAGACATTGCAGTTTTCTCAATGTCAAAAAAAAGAAAAAATACAGAAGAAAATAACTTGTCCAAATTCTGGTAATCCTGATAATTTAAAAGTAGGCAATAGAAGTCTGTAGTTAGAAGTAACAAATGCAAAATCCTGGTTGTTTAAAATTCTGTTCACTAGCTGTCAATTTCTTTTCCTTCTCTGGTATTAACTTCTTGTCAGGATGTATCATTGCAGACAGTCATGTCTTCTTCCAGAGTCTAGAAGGAAAAACACAAACACATTTTCTATTCAATAATGAATATCAGTAAAAACTGTGTAAGTGACATATGTGGGTTTTCGATTTCTGCAAAACTAGTTTTAGTTAATGAAAAGCATCATTTTCTGAAGAAAATGTAACCTTACAATCTGATCATCTTAATAAGTATGCTTTCTCTCTTGGCCCCCTCTCCTCTCTCTGGGACTCACCAGATCTGACACTTTAGCCTACCCACATGGCACAGAGACATAAGCATAGCACTAACCCCTCATGAAAGCATCTTTTTGCATGGAGATTATTATAGAAAGCCACAACTGATACAAATGCAGAGAACTACTGACCAGAGTGCCCAGCCCACACCAATACATCTACAACACAGCCCCTACATTTAAGGCTTGGGGATCATTGTGGAAGATGGAATGGAAAGAGAAAAGAGACAGGAAATCTGCTGCGAGGCTGTGTCTAGAAATGACAGGGAAGCTACATCCATGACACTCAACTATAAATAGTTGCCCAAACGAAACCTAACAATGACACCAGCTGGCAGGCCATGGGACGTGGGTAATCTCTCCAGACCCCATCCTTAGATGAGAAAATACAGGCAATTAATAGATGTTGAGAGAGGGAGAATTATAGTCTTCCCTAGGATGAGCTATCCAGTCCCAAGTGGTCACCCCTCAAAACATATTACACAAAAGCAACACTAAATGTACTCAGCAGATTGCATTATATATTTTTTCATATATACGTCTAAGAATAATAAAGAAACCATGGATTTGAGATAGGAGGGAGGCAGAACATGGGAGAGGCTGGAGGGAGAAATAATCTTTTGGGGGTGAGAGTTTCGAGACAAGGCCTTTCTGTGTAGCCTTGGCTGTTCTGGAAATCGTTCTATAGACGAGGCTGGCCTGGAGCTCTGCCTGCCTCTGCCTCCCGAGTGCTATGATTAAAGGCATGTGCCACCATTGCCCAGTTGATATAACTATATTTTAATTAAATACATTTTAAAGTATACTTTCTTTTTTATTTTGAGGTATTTTATTTCTTCAAGTTTTTTATTGATCAGGAGCTACTCTACTAAAAAATACAATTGAATCCCATCATTACTGTCACCATGGAAATGGCCTGCAAAGAAAAACTGCACACATGAATATTTTGTTCCCCATTTTCAATCAGGAAACAGTTGCCACTGATAAGCAGATAGTCCAGAGTCTGCTAAGAAGAATGCTCAAAATACACTGCTGCCCATGTTACAACCAAAGCTCACTGGGACATCTGTGGTCTGGACTATTGCCTAAAGCCATGTTAATATCTGTGGTTTCAGGAGAGCTGTCCCCACACCTTGCCTGTGAGCAGAGGGCAGGTAAAACATCGATACATATAAAATTTTAGGGTTGCGTACACCTTTAATACCAGTATTCGGGAGGCAGAGACAGGCGGATCTCTGTGAGTTCAAGGCCAACCTGGTCTACAGAGCCAGTTCCAAGACAGTCAGAGCTACAGAGAAACCCTGTCTCAAAAAAAAACCCAAAATAAATAAATAATAAATAAATATAAAAATAAAAAATTTTAATTCTTAAAAGCACAGATTGTAATAATGATTAAGTCTGACTTCTGTAGGAAAACTAAAACAGCGTCAGACAGAAACTAACTGGCCCCAACAAAATGGAAAAAGGTATACTGGAAGAGACCAGCAAGAACGACAGCAGTTAAGGAAACTCATACCTAAAGGAAAGGAATTGCTTTCTCCACTGCGTACTTCCAACCAGAAATTTTGAAAGAGGGTGGTTTTCATCTGCTAAGTCACTAAAACACTCTGAATTATTTAGCAGCAGTTTAATTAAGCTTTCTTCACTTTTTCCTAGACAGTCAAACATTTGTTTTAGCAAATACCAAGAAAAATAAAATGATAGTTAATTTAGTAGGAATAAAAATAGATATCCTGCTTTATGATTCTTTAAATAGTGAATAATACAGATATTTAAGGCTATTTTTTAGGATTTATTTTTATGCTATGTGTATGAGTGTTTTGCAGGCGTTAAGTGTGGTGCTGTGAGCGTTTTGCAGGCATGTAAGCGTACCACACACATGGATGTAGTGCATGCCGAGACTAGAAGAGAGCACCAGATCCCCTGGAACTGGAGTTCTAGAGGGTTGTAAGATGCCAGGCCCTCTTTAAGAGCAGCAAATGCTTGGTCTCTAAGCCATCTCTCTAGTCCCAATCCAAGACTATTCCATCCACCGAACTGTTTAAAGAGATTTTACATCACTATATTGAATAGTTTATAAAAAGCAAGGAAAGGTTAGCGGGCATACTATAATCCCAGCACTTAGAGGCTGAACCAAGAAGACTGCTGGGCGTCCAAGGCCTGCCTGGGATACACAGCAAAATCCTGTTTCAAAAGAAACCATCTATTTAACCATCTATTTTCTAAAAAGAAACGTCTATTTAACCCATAATGCGGCTGTGGTTTTGTTTGTTTTTCTATTGTTGTTGCTGTTTGAGACAGCTTATCACTATGTAGCTCTGGATGACCTGGAACTCAGGGACTGTCCTGTTTTTGTCTCCTCAGTGTTGAGATTAAAAGCATGCACCACTACATCCTACCAATGTGGCTGATCTAAGTATTAGTCTGGGCTTTGGGACTAACAGCAAAGAAGAGTCTTCTCATTCAGAAAGAGGTGGGATCTCTCTTGCTCACAGGGCAAATATTTAGGTTCCTACTTTAAAAAGTTTTGTTTTGTTTTTTTATGTCCATAATGGCCTGGAACTCCCAATCTTCCGCCCTATTTGTATGTAATGTTGGCATTACAGGATCGTACAGTCATGCCAGCTGTCTATGCACATTTCCAGCTTAGTAAGTAAGCACTGCTTTCACAATGAGCCCCCACAACTACCTAGTAATCTTTGCTTTGTTCAAAAGTTGTTTCAATAAAATTAACTTCAGACCTGTCAGAAACTGCAGAGCATGGCAATACACCTCTTTAACCTGAGTAACTAGAGGCCAACATGAGCTATACAGAGCGTTGCCTTAAAACAAACAAACAAACAAATAAATAGGTTCTAGGGCTGGAGAGACAGATGGCTGAGCAGTTAGGAGCACCTGTTGCTTGAGACCACCCAGGTTTGAATCTCAGTACTCCCCCACATGGTTGCTCCCAACAACCTTTATCTCCCTTTCCAGGGATGCCACACCCATTTTGATCTCCCTGAGCACCAGGCTTGCAGAAGGTACATATACAGACATGCAGGTTAAATACTCATACATAGAAAATTTTAAGAAACGTCAAAGGCTAGGCTGTAGCTCAATGATAGAGTGCTTAGCCAGAATGCTAATGAGTCTGAGTTTGATCCCCAGCACTGAAGGAAAAAAAATACTAGAAACAACCAGGGGCCCAAGGTGGTGCAAACCTATAATCCTAGCACTCAGGAGGCAAAGACAGAAACCGTGGAAGATCAAGATTAGCCTCAGTTACATTAGATTCTTTTCAAAATATTTTAAAACTGCCAGGCGGTGGTGGTACACGCCTTTAATCCTAGTGCTTGAGAGGCAGAGGCAGGCAGATCTCTCTGAATTGGAGGCCAGTCTGAACCCTTTCTCAAAAACAAAACAAAACCAAAAAAAGTCAGGACAGTGATGCATGCCTACAATACCAGCATTCGGATGATGGAAGGGTTATGAGTTCAACTGAGCCTGCCTGTGTTACATACCATACCAAGACCCTGTCTCAAAAACAAAAACAACAACAACAAAAAACTCCTGGGGGAGGAGGGAGGTGAGGTGGGAAAACTCAGGGGAGGGGAGAGAGGGGAAACTGGTCGGGATATATGTTAGAAAAATTTTTTAATAAAATTTAAAAATGAAAAAAAGAAAAAAGAAAAACAAAAAACCTACTCCTGGGGCTGAGAGATGGCTCAGCAGTTAGAGCACTGTTGCTCTTCTAGAAAATCCAGATTCAATTCCTAGCACCCACATGGAAGTTCATAACCACCTACAAGTCCAGTTCCAAACAATCTGACACCTTCTTCAGGTACCAGGTACACTAGTGGTGCACAGACTTACATGTAGGCAAAATACTCACACATATTAAAGAAATTTTTTTAAAAATTTAAAATTGCCCCTAATAATATCAGACATAAGATTACAGAGAGATGCACTAAGATGATAGAACGTGCCTGTAGTGCTATCACTCAATGGGCTCAGGGAGAAAGATCTCCAGCTTAAAACCAGCTTAGGGCACAGAATGAGACTCTTGGAAAACATTTAAATATAAAAAAGTCTGGCTCCAAGGTTTGTAGTCCACAAAACTAACAGTCTACATTTACTGGATCAGCAATAGTTGTAGAAAGGTCTTGAAAAAAATATCATGTTTTTCCTACTCCATTTGCCCTGAATGGTATATCCAGGTGGGACACATGGAGTTAATACACTTTTACATTCCCAGAAAGTATTTTCCCTCTCCAGCTGGGAAGAGATGTATACTTTGTTAGACAGATACACACTTGGTTGTTATTTCTGTTTTTGCTTATTTATTATTTTATATTTGTGTTTTTCCTGCATGTGTAGCTGTGTGAGGGTGTCAGATCCCTTGGAACTGGAGTTACACAGTGTGTAAGCAGCCTGCTGTGGGTCCTAGAAACTGAACTCAGGTCCTTTGTAAAAGCAGCAAGTGTTCTTAACTGCTGGGCCATCTCTCCAGTCCCCAAGTCTCTTTCTGAAAGATGAAAATATAAACACTTACAATACAATGTGGTCAACAGGATGAACAAACTTTGAATTCAGACCTCTAGATTCGAATTTTGATACTAATACTTAAATGTTTAAGATTAGATATGTTATTAACAACTATGTAGAGCTGGGAGACAGTTCAGGTGGTCAAGTATTTGCCATGCAATCATGGGACCTGAACTGGATACCTAGAACCCATGCAAAAAAAGCAGGAATAGTGGTATATATATTCCCAACACTAGGGAAGCAGAAACAAGCAGATCCCTGGCCAACCAACCCAACCTAATCATTGACTGCCATTTAGAGACCTTGTTTCAGAAGGCCAGACAACAGAGACTTACCTCCACACATAGATGCACACATGTGCACACACACACAGATTATAATATAAATAAGTGTACATGTGTAAATGTGTAAAGCATCAAGCATGATGGATTGCTGGCAGCTAGTTATAATCCTCATCTTAACATAATATAATCTATGAAACCATTATGATGAACTAGACTAGATGCCAGCTAACTTTTCTGTAACAAGATGGTAATTATTTTAGCTTTCTAAGTCATACAGTCTCTGTCATAACCAAATGCTGTTGCACTATGGAAGCGGCCATAGTGACAACACAGAAGGAGGTCAAAAGAAGGCATTTCATCCCCTGGAACTGGAATTATAGACAGTTTGTGAACCACCATGAGGGTGCTGAGAATTGAACACAGGTCTTCTGCAAGAGCAGCAAGTGTTCTTAAGCACTGAGCCAATTCTCCAGCCCTATGTATATGTATTTGTGTGTAGTGTACATGCCCACGGAGGCCAGAAGAGGGCATTCCTGGAATTCCCTGGAGCTAGAGTGCCAGGTGGTTGTGAGTTGATGAGTACTGGGAACCAAACTCATGTTCTCTGGAAGAGAACGTAAGTGCTCTTAACCTCTAAGCCATCTTTCTAGACCCCTTTCTAATAGCTTAACATCTCTGAAAATCAGAAGCCGCTGACAATGTATTATTGTTACATATGTGTGCCAAGTTCCTTGAGCACTACTAATCTGGAAAAAGGAAAATTAAACTGAAAAAAGAATACATAAAATTTATTACATGTGGGCTGCAGAGATGGCTCAGTGTGTAAGCTGCTCTTCCAGAGATCCTGAGTTCAATTCCCAGCAACCACATAGTGGCTCATAACCATCTGTAATGAGATCTGGTGCCCTCTTCTGGCCTGTAGGCAGACATGCAGACCAAACAGTGTATACATAATAAATAAAATCTTTTAAAAAGAAAAAAAGAAAAGTAAATAAGACAGGATCCCCTGAAATGGGAGTTATGGATGGTTATGAATGACCAAATGGTTGCTGATATCTGAACCAGTGTTCTCAGAAAGAGCAGCCAGTGCTCTTAACAGTCAGTTGAACCACCTCTTCAACCCCATTGAAACAACTTCTAATTTAAAATCTCCATTTGATAGATGGATCTAAAAAACACATATTGAGTGAGGTAACCCAGACCCAGAAATACAAATATATGTATCCACTCATAAATGGCTTCTAGACAGGAAAAAAACCAACCTACAGTAAGCCCACAACCCTTGATAATCTAGACAACAAAGAGGACCCTAAGAGAGACATACATGATCTACATAGGAAGGAGAAAAAGACAAGACCTCCTGAGTAAACTGGGAGCATGGGGGTCACAGGAGAGGGTAGAAGGGGAGGAGGTAGCAGAGAAAAAATGTATAGCTCATTAAAAAACAATTAAAAAAGAATAAAAAATAAATAAAAATAAAATCTCCATTTGAGATTTGGTAGCCTGCAGTTTGAAATTCACAATCATGTTTCCTCCGCCTGCTGAAGGCTAGGACTACAGACTTGTACCAGTATGCCTTGTTTGATTTACTACCTTCTCAGCTGTATTAAGGGTCCTTCAACAGACTACTCATTTAAGCCTGTTTCCATTTTCCAGTGGTGCACAAACAGTAGTGCATCTTAATACAGACAACAGAAATAACAAGTCAAAGATGTTCATTAGGGAAACGGAGATACAAAGAATGTGATGTCACCTGTAACCCCAGCACTAGGAAAGACAGGGAGTAGCACTGCCTCGGCTTAGAGTCCAGCCTGACACAGAGCAAGTACCAGGCCATCCAGGGCTGTATAGCTAGACACTCCCTCAAAAACCAGAGGTAGGGTGTGAGATAGCTCGAGGGGTATGGTGCCTGCTACCAAGCCCTGAAAATGTAAGTTTAATCCCTAGACTCCACACAGTGAAATGAGAGAACTAACTCTCGCAAGTTGCCCTCTGACATCCACATGTACAACACACACACACACACACATTTAATCAATTAATTACTAACAGGTAAATGATTTTTTAAATTTATGTATTTATTATGTATACAGTGTTCTGTTTGCATGTATGCCTGCAGGCCAGAACAGGGCACCAGATCTCGTTACAGAGGGTTGTGAGTCACCATGTGGATGCTGGGAATTGAACTCAGGACCTCTGGAAGAGCAGCCAGTGCTCTTAACTGCTGAGATATCTCTCCAGTCCCGTAAATAATTTTCAAAAGAGAATACAGACCTG
Organism: Ellobius talpinus; assembly: GCA_001685095.1. NCBI lineage: Eukaryota > Metazoa > Chordata > Mammalia > Rodentia > Cricetidae > Ellobius > Ellobius talpinus. The sequence continues at coordinate 34,170 of LOJH01026063.1, forward strand.
AAGTCAAATAAATAGGTAAAAATACCCACATACATAAAACTCATTCAATCCAGTGGCATTGCTGGCACAGTTCACAGAAATAGGTACGGAGGCCTGGTGAAAGACAGAAGAGTTCAGGACAAAGCTAGGTAACACACAGAGAAAAACCATCAATAATCACTAGTTGATGAATGTATACGATTCATACCATTTAGTCAAAGAAAATAACCAGATTAAGATTTGTAGTCAGGGGCTGGAGAGATGGCTCAGTGGTTAAGAGCACCGCCTGCAATCTACCTACCACCCTGTCAGAAAACAGCCATCAGTCCCAGGTGGCAGTTCTGTGCCAGCACGGTGATGCACTCCCACAATGCCAGCACTCAGCCCGTGAGGCTATGATGGACTACAACATAGTAAGGACCTGTGCAAGAAACAAACAAAAGATCCTCCCTGCAGGGTAAAATCCCCCTTTCTTCTACCTTCTGACAAGTTAATAAAGCTATGTTGTAGCAGCAGAAAGATGACGGTGATACAGGGCTGGCAGTTGGTGGAGTCCTTGCCTACCACGTTCTCCAGCACCAAGTATGGGTGGGGAGAAAAAAAATGCATGAATGACCAGTATCATTAAATATAAAAAGTGGGCTTCCCCAAAGACTTCCCAAAAGTATTCTAATTGTGGCATTTACAAGCAACTGTCTCCTAAAAGGGCAGAATGAAGGAAAACTTGTCTAAGTATCAGTGTAAGTAGATGGTGACTAGACGGTCTCCCTGAGATACTTGGTTGGGCAGGAGTTAGACACTGTTACAGTGTTGTTAAACACTACAAGTCCACTGTAATGTTTTGTCTTTATTGAAAGCACCCCTTTAGTGTTTACTCTTCCTTTAAATAAGCTAAAGTATTGGGAGCCAGAGCCATTTGGTTCTCTAACAGCTGTTAGATCCTTCCCTTATCCCCCACCAAACTTCAAAGGAGGACAACACTCATGCCAGCACGAGTTGCTTTGAAGTTTCTGTGGCTGCCTTGAGGAATCTGCATAGCAATCACAGCTGGTTGCTGCTAAAACAGGCACCGCCCCAGCCACGAGTGTTTGAAAAGCTAGTGCTAGACATGTGCGTGCCACCATGGGCCTCAGTGAACTCTAAATGACCCTGCAGCTATTTCCATCCAGGCTAGAAGAGAAGCAGGTCCTCTGAAGCAAGTCCCTTCAACATGGGGGACTGTAGTGTGATTGGCACAGAAGTCTTTATTTACATGAGGGTCTCCCATGGTTGGTGCAAACACCTTGCCACACACACCCTTTCTGGCTCTATAACCTTTCCAGCTGGAACATTTGGCCCAATAAAAGATGGGCTGACGCACATCTGTAATCACAGTACTCCAGAGGCTGAGGCAGGAAGATTAACCCAAAAGAACTAGAAAATGGAGAGGTCATCAACAAGATGAAGCCTGTGAGATTCTCGATGAAGCTGAGACATAAACCTATAATCACTGGATTGAAGAATGGAACACAGGGCCATGGAACAATGACCAGAATAGATATCAGTCAGCAGACACATGCTGGAAAATAACCTGCACAGTAAGAAAAACCAAGTATTTGAGGAAACAGCACTTAATCTATTCTACCAACAGCTTGCCAGTGGATACCCTACTTGTGGATGCTGGCTCTAAGAAAGGAGGCTGCTGCAGGAGGCAGAGGTAGAGGAAAAGGATGTGGTCTGGCAGAGGAAGAGGGACGCCTAATCAATAATGTCTCTCACAATTACTATTCCAAAGGCTTTTTTTAAAAACTGGTTTTTTATTAATTATTTACTTATCTTTTATTTTATATGTATGCATATGTAATTGTGTAAGCTTATGTGCCCGACATGCATGCAGGATCCTGTGGAACAGAAGAGGGTATTGGATCTCCTGGAACTGGAGTTACAGTCACCATGTGGGTGCTGGAATTTGAACCCAGGTCCTCCAGAAAAGCAGTCAATGCTCTTAACCCCTGAGCTATCCATACAGTTCCAGTTTGGAAACCTTTTTCTCTCTTCCTGTTTGTGTATACTGTCTGTGTATCTGCCATGTGTGTATGGATGCCCACAAAGGCCAGAAGAAGATCCTCTGGGGCTGGAGTTGCTGGGAACCAAACTGGATCCTTTGGAAGAGCAAATAAGTGGTCTTAACTGCTGAGCCATCTCTCCAGCCCCCAATCTGGTGTATTTCTTATACAGGTTCTGACTTTTTTGTTTTGTTTTTTGTTTTTCGAGACAGGGTTTCTCTGTAGCTTTGGAGC
>LOJH01026064.1:584-11511 GCA_001685095.1 Ellobius talpinus
GGGCTACTGATTTTTTGAGTTAATTTTGTATTCAGCTACATTACTGAAAATGCTTATGAGTTGTGGGAGCTCCTTGGTAGAATTTTGGGGGTTACTTATGTAAACTATCATATCATCAGCAAATGGTGAGAGTTTGACTTCTTTTCTGATTTGAAGTCCCTTAATCTCCTTTTGTTGATTTATTGCTCCAGCTCGAACCTCAAGTACTATATTGAATAGATATGGAGAGAGTGTATAACCTTTTCTTCTTTCTGATTTCCATGGGATCACTTTGATCTTCGTTCATTTAGGTTGATGTTGGCTGTTGGCTTATTGACTTTGTTATGTTTAGATATATTCCTTGTATCACTGTTTTCTCCAAGACCTTTATCATGAAGGGTTGTCAAAGTTTTTTTCAGCATCTAATGAGATGATCATGTGTGGGTTTTTTTTTCATTTTGTTTATATGGTAGATTACATTGACAGATTTTCATATGTTGAAGCCATCCCTGCATCTCTGGGATGAAGCATACTTGGTCATGGTGGATAATTTTTCTGATGTGTTCTTGGATTTGGTTTGCCAGTATTTTATTGAGTATTTTTGAATCAATATTCATGAGTGAGATTGATCTGTAATTCTCTTTCTTAGTAATGTCTTTATGTGGTTTGGATCAGGATAATTGTAGCCTCATAAAAAGAGTTTGGCAATGTTCCTTCTGTTTCTATTNGATGTGTTCTTGGATTTGGTTTGCCAGTATTTTATTGAGTATTTTTGAATCAATATTCATGAGTGAGATTGATCTGTAATTCTCTTTCTTAGTAATGTCTTTATGTGGTTTGGATCAGGATAATTGTAGCCTCATAAAAAGAGTTTGGCAATGTTCCTTCTGTTTCTATTGTGTGGAACAATTTTAGGAGTATTGGTATTAGTTCTTCTTTGAAATTCTTGTAGAATTCTGCACTGAAACCATCTGGTCCTGCATTTTTTTTTTGGTTGGGAGACTTTTGATGACTGCTTCTATTTCTTTAGGAGTTATCAGTCTAGTTAATTTGCTTATCAGTTTTTATTTAATTTTGGTAAGTTACATTTATCCAGAAAATTGTCCATTTTCTTTAGGTTTTCCAGTTTTGTGGAGTACAGGTTTTTGAAGTTTAAGCTGAAGATTCTGTGGATTTCCTCCATGTCTGATGTTATGTCCCCCTTTTTGTTTCTAATTTTGTTAATTTGGATATTTTTTCTCTGCCCTTTTATTAGTTTGGATAAAGATTTGTCTATTTTGTTAATTTTCATGAACCACAAACTGTCTCATTGATTATTTGTATTGTTTTCTTTCTTTATATTTGTATTGCTTTCTTTGTTTATATTTTGTTGATTTCAGCTCTCAATTTGATTATTTCCTGCCATCCAGTCCTCTTGAGTGAATTTACTTCTTTTTGTTCTGAATTTTCAAGTGTTCTGTTAACTCATTAATGTTGTATTTTGCCAGCTTCTTTATGTAGACATTTAGTTAAATGAACTCTCTTCTAAACACTGCTTTCTTTGTGTCCCATATATTTGTCTATGATGTGTGGTCATTTTGTTGATATTTAGGAAGCCTTTATTTCTTTTTTCTTACTTGATCCAGGTGAGCACTGTTTAATTTTCATGTGTTTGTGTTTTTTTTGAAATTAGTGTTGATGTTGAATTCTAATTTTAAGCATGGTAAACTGAAAAAATCCATGTGGTTATTCCATTTTTTTTGTATCTATTGAGGCTTGCTTTTTTTACCTCGTTGTGGTCAATTTTTGAGAAGGTTCCATGAGGGGCTGAGAAGAAGATATATTCTTTATTGTTTATATTGAATGTTCTATAAATTCTGTTAAGCCCATTAGAGTCATATTATCTGTTAGTTCCCTTATTTCTCTGGTAATTTTCTGTGTTACAGACCTGTCCAGTGGTGATAGTGGGATGTTGACATCCCCCACTATCAGTGTGTGGGGTTTAATGTGCGATTTAAGCTTTAGCTATGCTTCTTTTACATATGAGGGTGCCCTTGTATTTGGAACATAGATGTTTAGTATTGAGATTACCTCATGATGTTTTTTTCTTGTTACAATTATGAAATGTCATTCTTTGTCTCTTTTGATTGATTTTAGCTTGAAATCTATTTTGTTGGATATTTGGATAGATACACCAGCTTGTTTTTTTAGGTATATTTGATTTGAAAATTTTTCCCAATCCTTTACTCTGAGGTGATGTCTGTCTTTGAATTTAAAGTGTATTTATTGTATGCAGCAAATGGATGGATTCTGTTTTTGTATCCAATCTTTTAGCCTGTATCTTTTTATAGATGAGTTGAGTCCATTTATATTAAGGGATATTAATGACTAGTGATTGCTAGTTCCTGTTATTTTGTTTTCATTGTTAGTAATGTTATTGTGTGTGTTTTTACCTTCTTTGATTTTCTGCTGTGATATCATCTATTGACTATGTTTTTGTGAATGTCACTGACTTCCTTGGGTTGGAGTTTTCCTTCTAGTTCTTTGTGTAGGGCTGGTTTTGTGAATAGAAATTGGCTAAATCTGGTTCTGTCAAGGAATATCTTGTTTTCTTCTTTTATGTTGGGCATAGTAGTCTGGAATGGCATCTGTGCTCTTTTTTAACATTTATTTATTATGTATACAATATTCTCTCTGTATGTCTGCAGGCCAGAGGAGGGCACCAGACCCCATTACAGATGGTTGTGNGGAATTGAACTCAGGACCTTTGGAAGAGCAGGCATTGCTCTTAACCTCTGAGCCTCTCCAGCCCCTCTGTGCTCTCTTTGTGTCTGCATAATGCTTCACCAGGACCTTCTGTCTTTCATTGTTTTTATTGAGAAGTAAGCTGTCATTCTGAAAGGGTTGCCTTTACATGTTACTTGGCCTTTTTCTTTGGCAGCTCTTAATATGCTTTCTTTATTCTGTATATTTAATGTTTGGGTTATTATATGGCAAGGAGACTTTATTTTTTGGTCCAGTCTATTTGGTGTTCTGTAAGCTTCTTGTATCTTCATATACACATCTCTCTTTAGATTGGGAAAGTTTTCTTCTATGATTTTGTTGAATATATTTTCTGTGCTCTAGAGTTGGACTTCTCCTTCTTCTGTCCCCATTATTCTTAGGTTTGGTCTTTTTGTGGTGCCACATATTTCCTAGATAATTTGTGTTAAGCTTTGGTTAGATTTAACATTTTCTTGGACCAGTGAGTCTTTTTCCTTTATCATTTCTTCAATGCTTGAGATTATATTTTTCATGTCTTATATAATGCTTACTTTTGTGGTTCCTGATCATTTTCCCATATTTTCCATTTCCAGAATTCCCATGGTTTGTGTTTTCTTTATTGTGTCTGTTTTGGTTTTCAAGTTTTGAATTGTTTCTTTTACCTGTTTGATTGCATTTTTCTTGGTTTTCTTCAAGAGATTTGTTGATTACGTCCAATTTTTTGTTTGTCTTTTATTCCACTTATGTGAGGGAATTTTCCATTTCCTCTTTGAGGACATCAAACATTCTCCTACAGTTATTTTTTTAGTTAATTTACTTCTGCTTTAATCTGTATTGGGGTGTTCAAGTCTTGATTTTGTAGAGCCACTAGTTTTTGGTGGTGCTATGCTCCCTTTGTGGTGTTGAATGTGCTCTTACCTATTGTCTACCCATTTTTCCTCTGATTGTTGTATTTGGGGCAATGTCTCTGGTGTTCATTCTTCCAAGTGCCAGCGGATTCAATGTTCAGATAGTTGCTCCTCATGGTGTATTTGACACCAAGGTTCCAGTCAGCCCGGAGGTCATGCAGCATTCATGGAGGTTTCTTGGCACTCCCAGAGGTCACTCTGCAATCTTGGATGTCCTTTGGGCCTGCTCTCATGGAAGTCACCTGAATGGGCCAGCTCCTGAGGTGGTAACTGGCTTGGGCCTGCTCCCACAGAGATCGTGGACTTGGATCTGCTCTTGTGGTGGTCACTGGCTCAGGCTTGCTCCCCTGGAGGTTGCTCACTTGCTTGGTAATGCTTCTGAGGTGATTGCTGGCTTGGTCCTGGTTTTGCAGTGGTTGCTGACTCAGGCCTGCTCTTCTGGAAGTTGCTTGCTCAGTCCTGGTCTTGAAGAGGTCACTGGCTCAGGTCTGTTTCTTGGAAGGTTGCTCACTCGAACCTGCTCAGGTGGAAGTCACTGGCTCATGCATGCTCTTGAAGAGGTCACTGGTGTGGGCCTGCACCCTCACAGGTTGTCACTGACTCAGGTATGCTTGTTTTTCATAAAGAATAAAATTTGGCTGAATATTTGATACTTGATTCTATAAAGCATCTTTTATAGATTCATTTGATATTTTATTTTATAATCATCAATGCTGTGAATTGCTTTACTTTTTTCCATACATATGTAATATAAAAAGACAGATACACGTTAAAAATTTAGAACATGGTTGGAAGTCTTTTCTAATACTAAGATAAATTCACTTAACAACTTTTATGAAACTCAAGTAGAAATTTTCCTATCAGTCCAGCACAATGTAGTCCACAGACGTCCTAATGACACATGAGGAATGGTGATAGGAAAATAGTAAAAATCTGTGCTTTTTGTGACTCATACACTTTGTTTCTACAAACACATTAACCACAAGACACACAATTATACAACACAGGTTATACCTCACTGTACTCTTGAATCTGCTCCAAAGTGTTTCCAGAAGCATTATATTTTGGAGTAGGGTGTACGGTTCCCACAGACAATGTGTGTTATATGTATAAGCCACAAAGAAGTCTGAAACAAAGTCCTTTGATAAAACATGAGAACCATAATAAAGACCTGATTCATTAACTACTGCTGTCTGGGGGAGCAGCCCCCAGCAGCGCAAGGTTTTGAAGGAAATCCACGAGTTGGTGTGAGCTAAAACTCTTCTGTCTGAGGAGCTTCAGGGAAAAAGACATTCACACATTCTCTTGATGGCTTCCTTTTGTCTGTGTCCTCTCTCTCTTCTATCTATTGTATACTTTTTTCTGCAACTTTTATACCCCAACAGAGTTTTTCAGGTGATAAAGGAATTATAATATCATTACATTCTATATTTCAGTGAATGATTACAATGAGTACAAAACACACAGTAACAAAACAGCATGTTTTCCATATCACTTACATGATCAAACAGTTTACATATTACATGTGAAAAACAAATTATCCCAAGGACCCACATGCATTCATACCCAAGCAACTTGATATAGATTAACTGTGTGGACAATAAAGGTATTCATCTCAGTTAGTTCTTTTATTAATAGGCTGCATTTTACAGTTACAAAGCCAGGGCCAATTGCTTTATTACTTATCTTAAAATGTAACCTCATAAGAGATCTTAAAGTAATCACTATCCTAAACTTTTATGTATGAAAAAGTCAGCTTACTTTAAGTTTTTAGGGCACATACCCACACATTAATAGTTTTATTTACTATCAGGTTATTGAATTACTAGTCAAATTAATTTTATATCAAGAGGGCAGAAATGGGTATAAGGAATTAGTCATAACCATTGATCATCAGTCAATTCTATCAAGAACGGTACATCAGCCAATGATAATTAGACTGCTTTTCTTGTTCCTTTATCCTAACAAATTCTGCATTCAACTGTATGTCTTTCTAAAACTTTACACTGTTCTCTTCAATTTTCTCACCTCAAAGTTATTTACTGAAAACAACTTAGTCTGACTTTGTTATTTTCAAAGCTTTGTTTCAGCCATGATGCACTCTAAAACCTGTGAACACATCACCCACTATTAAGGCTAAAATAATTTAAACTAGCTGGGCTACTGGGACTCATTTGTTTTTCTTAATTATTGACCTAAAACACAGTCTATATTGCTCCTCAAGAGAAACTCAGGTGTTCTAGCTGAGTGAAATTCTTCCTTGTATTTACTTTTATCCATCAAAACTCTATATAAACTAACATTGTTATTTTTATTATTAATGAGACAGTACAGCTTAGGAAGAAATTATCTTCATGACAATCCACACATAAAAATGCCCAATAGAATGGGATGTTTCCATGAGACAAGCACACTACATACAGGCAGTGGAAATCCTCCTGCACCCAAAGCAGCAAGAAAATGTAAAGGCTCAAGAGAAGCAAAAGACATTCCAGGGTCTGTAGTCATGTGGCCTTGCCTAATGAGATTTACCTATCAGAGAGTTGCTGCCATCCTGAACTCCAATTGCCACCTGCTGCTCCTCTGACATGGCCACCAGCAATTAATTCTGATCTTAATACCTTAATGCGTGGGTCAGGGAAACTTCTGTGTAGTTGCCAAATGCTCTCACAACCCCCATATGCCATTGTATGACTCCATATGAGGGGTCATATACCATAAGTTTAGAAATTAGGGCCTAATGAAGTATGCCTTTCTCATCATAGTGCAATGTGAATTTCATATTTGAGTTGTACAACTAGAGTAAACCTACAGCACAAATAATTGTGTGAAGACTATCAGGTTGGTGGTGGTGATAACAGCTACGGTATTGGTTTTGTATTTAGAATAGTATATGTGTGTGTGTGTCTGTAAATATGTATTTACATTGTTTTTTTTTTGAGACAGAGTTTCTCCATGTAACAGCCCTAGCAGTTCTGGAACTAGCTCTTGTAGACCAGGCTGGCCTTGAACGCACAGAAATCTGTCTACCTCTTCCGCCCGAGTGCTGAGGTTAAAGGGCCACTGCCGAATCCTAGAATAGTATATTTTTATCATTACATTAGTCTAGATTCCTTCTGTCTACTGAAATAAAATAAATAAATTTAATAAAAATTAAAAAGAAATATGATCCATAACAGTTATATAAGCTGAAATATACATATACACACATGCCTATGAATCTGCATTAAAGATACCACATAAACACTTATATTTGATATGTGCCTATATGAGAAAAGATACTCAAAATTAATATTTTACACTATAGCCATAACTTTGTGTTCTAAATTGCGACATGTGGAACGAAACTGTTTGTGTTTGCAAACAAACACAAAGATAAACTATGTCTGATTTTTGCCTTGTGGCATCCTGCAAGCTGAAGACATTTTATTGCTATTTCTCCCCATTGTCTGAAGCTTTGTTCTCAAATTACTTTTCTCATTAAAAGCAAATTAAATCATAATTCCTCCCAGGCAGGAACACATCACACACAAACATGTATGGTGCATCTTACAATTAGAGCCCTTCCCACATTCTGTCAAGAATATGAGAGCTGAAAGCGTCACACACTTGGGTGATATTTGAAATCATAATTTAAAATATAAATCAATGTACCCGGTGGGTATTAAAAATTCATTTCAAATATCAGCCCAAACTGTCAGGTAATTAAGCTACCATTTTATTGCATGGTTTGATGATAGAGACCTCTGCTTTCTTTATTGTTCTGACAGCAATAAAATGACTTGACAATATGTTTATGGAAAGTAATTGCCAGAAGAAGAAAAATGCCCATTAAAATAAGAAAATCTGTCAATGTCACCAATACTCTTGAATGTATTATAAAGCATACTAATAGATTTATTATAAATGTAATATAGGACAGTTTTGCATGTATTTCAACAAATATTAATACATTTGAGGAATTCATGGTCTGGGAATCATACTAGGAAAATTCCTGTCATCTTAGTAGATAGTAATATTAGTAAACAGATATTGACTCAATGTAATTTATTAAATATTTCCTCTTTAAAGACATGATTGAAAAATTTAAATCAAATTTGGCCTCAATAATTTTGAGGTTCACCAAGTTGTTATTAGTTTTAACATTTAATTTTCCTTTCATTTGAAAAAAATATGGTAATGGTGTACTGAAAAGATGCAGTGCAGTGCGGGTTTGAGCATTGTTTTATGCTTGTTAATATGTGGGAGATAGTTATGTCAGATTTCAAGTGATTAAAGCTGCCAGTTCTCTTCAGTTTTCAAATTAATTAGCAGACATGCAAATATTTACATAATGATAGTATTTTAGATGCAAAGCATATCAGAATTTAAAATCTATCTGGATTTGACATCAGACTCATTGACCACAGGTCTTTTCTCTGTCTCATGGTCTCTCTCCAATATCAGTAGATCTATCCCAGAAAGATTCTTGAAATAAAAATATGGTTGCCAATGGTCATTTCTTAATGCTGGGAGGAGTGCAAACTTGTACAGCCACTATGGAAATCTATATGGTGGTTCCTCAGAAAGTTGGGAATCAATCTACTTAAAGATCCATTTATACCACTCTTGGGCATATACCCAAAGATGCTCCCTCCTACCCTAAGAATATTTGCTTAGCCATGTTCATATCAGCTTACATGTCAGAAACTTGAAGCAACCTAGATATTTCTCAAATGAATCATGAATTAACAAAATGCACATTTATACAATGAACTGTTACTCAGCTGTTAAAACACACGCACACACATTATGAAATTTAAAGGCAAATGAATTGAACTAGAAAAAAAATCATCCTGAATAAGGTAACCCAGAACCAGAAAAAGAAACCAAACATGGTATGTACTCACTTATAAGTGGGTATTAATTGTTAAGTAAAGATAATCATGCTAAAATCCACAGACCCAAAAAGGCCAAGTGACCCCAATGACCCTGGAGGGGACACCTGGATCTCTCTGGGAAGGGGAAATAAACAGATTTTGTGGGTCAATGAAAGGCAGATGGAGATAGGAAGAGGAGGTATCATGCAAGGGGGGGTGTAAAGGGAGAGAGTACTGGGAGAGATGACTGGTATTGGGGGTTATTTTGGGGGACAATATGGCAACTTAGTGCTTTTGGAACCTATAAGAATAATCCTAGTCAGGATTTTAGGGACGTGGAAACATGATTCCTAATTATGTTCTTCTCTACCTATAGATCAGTGCCCAGTTCAGTTATCAACAGAGGGCTGCCTCTAGTAGCTGGTGGGAGCAGATTCATAGATCCACAGGCAAAAATTAGGCAGTGAGAGAATACAGGTTGGAGGTCTCCACCTGGTTCCTCCCCTCAGGCCTCAGGGAACTCCGTGGAAAGTGGTAGAAGAAATTGTGTGAGTCAGGGGGCTCAAGGACACCAGGAGAGCATATTCAAGTTATGAACTAAGCAGACCTCAACAGGGATTGAAAACAGCAATCACAGAGCCTACGTGGGTCTGCTCAAGGTTCTCTAGGTATGTGTTATGCTTGTTCACTTGTTTTGGGGAGGTACTCTTAACAGTGGAACTAAGGCTGTCTCTGACTCTTTTGACTGTTCGTGGGATGCTTTTCCTCCTACTGGATTGCCTCATCAAGCCTTGATGCGAGGGATTGTTTTTGCTATTTTTATATATTGCTAAGACATGTTTGATTGCTGTCCCTGGGAAGACTGCTCTTTTCTAGGGACAGATGTGGGTATGGATCAGTGGATGAGAGGAGGTAGGGAGGGAACTGGAAGGAATAGAGAGAGAAGAATCTGTGCTCAGGATGGCTTATACAAGAAAAGAATGAATAAAAATTAAAGAGAAAGAAAAGAGATCAAACTAATAAAAATGAAAATTTAAAAACAATTAAAAGTTTGTTAGAACCACATTTGAAATAAAGAACACCTTATTAAAAAAATCCTTAAAATTCGTCCACTTCCTTACTGAAGGTCCCATTATAATTTTTACTTAAATGCAATGGAAAACTAGGTATATTTGTGAATTCCTTAGTAGTACTTAAAATTGATTGTGAATTATATGTCTCGTGGATAAATTTGCAGAATAAAAGATTATACATCTCTCAATTTGTGGAGAATTTTATTTTGTCTAGTGATTCAGACTTCCAAGATGGAAATATGTGGATGTTATTTTTCAGCACCCATCATGAGATAGCTCATAACAATATGTAACTTCAACTTCAGCTGAAAGGATTGGCTATTGGAAGCACCTGCATGCATGGGTACATATCCATCCATATATGCAACAAATGTTAAAAAACAAACAAAAAGAAATCATTGGGCTTTTATATACCTCCTAAAAAATACTAGAGCATATGCATAAATTCTCTGTATACTTTTAGCTTGTTTGTATATTGCTATGTTTAATACAATGTGATTAGTGTATAATTATAACAATGTTTTCTATAACAGATTAAAGGAAAAACAAAGATTGTGCCTGTTTAGTAGTGATGTAATATTTGCAGATTTTTGATAAATGATTATTAGATGCTTAGAAAGGAGTACTCAAATGAGTCAGTAGTAGTAAGCTCCTGATTCCATAGAATGGCTCTTCCACAAAAGTAAATCTGTCATCTTTCTCAATACAAATAAATGATATTTTAAAAAACAAACGAAAATGTCTGATTCTATTTGTACTCTTTCCTTTGTATTTTTTGAAGGAAGTTTGATGGAACTTCTTTTTTTTCCATTGGGAGGGAGATTCTCAGTGGTCCCCCATGAAGTCCTGAGTTCACATCCTGAATAATTCCTCTCGTTTATTCTCCAAACAGCTTTTATACCAAAACATAAACTGAGTCGGAACTACACCAGCATTCTGTCTCCTAGGTAACCAGGTGAATGGTGTTTTGTCACTTCCATATCTACATGTCTGCTTTGCATGCTAGCTGTCACATATGCTTGAACTAACATCTCTATCAAATCCTCCTAATTACAAAGAAAGGAACAACATCCTGACCCTTTGTTAGGGCAATGACAGCTTGTCTGCAGGGCTATGTGACCACCTCAGGTAGGGCCTATGGTTTCAGAGCCTGGCTGCCATACCATATAGAAATATGGGCCTACAATCCGTTCTTTCTTATTAATTTTAATAAAACCTGTGCTTCTGCAACAGGACAGATCTATCACTCCTGGCTTGGGAAAAGACCAAAAGACCACTTCACTTACCCAAATTTTCCCGTCTTTGGAATAGACATTCATATATGCGAGTTCCTGTCTTAGGCATCTGGGAAGAAGAAGCTTCAAAC
>LOJH01026065.1:4393-18527 GCA_001685095.1 Ellobius talpinus
TCAGTTTATAAGTAATGCAGACTCTCTGTGTGATTTTCTTTGGGACTTGCCAGCAGTGGGGAACTGGGCAGGACATAAACCCCAACGAGCAGGCCCTCATGTTACATACACCTACTAGCTAGATCTCATGTTTCACACATATGCAATTTAATCACTGAATCTTTGTATTTTGCATTAGCTATTTCCATATTACATACAAGGTAAACCACAGTAACATAGGATAAATAACTTGGCCAAGGAATGGAAGTTTATCTGACTCTATAATCTGCTCTTTCCTAAATCACATCACACAATAGAGAATTTCTAATACTCATTTTAGGGAGAATGGTGTTCAACTGATCTTCATATACATCGTTCTATTTAGGTTTTTTTGCAGTAGTGGGATTGAACTGAGGGTCTTCCACACGCTAAGGAAGCACTTACTCATCAAGTTATATCTGTAATGGTTGCTTCCTTTGCAAATGCACTTTCTGACTTATAACTTCAGTGTATTTACATAGCAATTGGAAGTGTCAGCATTATGTACTTAAGCAACTAGTTTAGCCTTTTCTCTAAGCAACTGTGTGACAGCTATCAGGAAATATTCTTATAGCAACATCCTTATTATCTGTAGTTGAAACACCCAGAAAGACAGAAGTACTCTGAAAGAAGTCAGACAAAGCTAGGTGTGGTGACACACACCTTTATCCTAGCCTTTAGGAGGCAGAGGCAGAGGCAGATGGATCTCTGTGAGTTTAGGGACAGCTTGCCCTGCTGCTCTACATAGAGTTCCCTGATAGGACTAGACAGACCCTGTCTCAAAAAACAAACAAATAAATGTAGAAGAAGAGGAGGAGAAGAAGGAAGAAGGAGGGGGAGGATGAAGAAGAAAGGATAAGGAAAAGGAAGAAAAGGAAGAGGAGAAAAAGAAGGAGAAAGAGGAAGAAGGAGAAGAAAAGAAGTAGTCAGCACTAAGCTGCTTCAGAGTTTCAGAGTGGAGACTGAATTTTAAAAAAGTGTCCCTGGATCAGCCACACAGACCTCAAGACTAAAAAAACCGCAAATCAAAACCCTATGATTAGTTGGAAAGACAGTGACATAACAATTCAATTTATCATGTAGAGTATAGCAGAGTGTGAGATCTAAGAAACATGAGAAGAAAGGGGAGAGGAGAGGTGGGCAAGGACAAGGAGGGAAGGAGGAGAAAGAGCACTGTCTAAAGAAAGGGGGCAATGTAGGTGAAGACCAAGGCAGAAGAGAAGCAATCAAGTAGAAAGCCAAGACCTCTGAAGCATGCTAGATTGAGGAGGATATGATGGTGACTCCTCAGGCCCTCATGTGCCAGAAACAAATGCAGAAAGAGCCTGTGAGCGCAGATGACAGTACTGCTCACTTCAGAATTCAACTCAGGAAAAGCTTTAAAGTCATGTAGCTAATGCATCATTACTTAGGGATTTAAAATCTGTTTGCTTAAATTCAATTTAAGACAAAAGTTTGTTTTTTTGCATCTCTTTGTTTACTCAAGTCATCTAAAAATAATTCACCTTTGACGAGTGTTGATGACCAACTTTAATGATACATATTTCAATTTCTTAAACATATGCAAACCATCAACAACATTACCAGGGTTCCTTTGTCCCAGATGTTATTTCATTGGTACATTATACTGGTATTTACAAAGCCTTTCAAATTCAACAACACAAAACAAAACAGCTTAATTTTTAAAAACTACAATGCTTTAAAAAATGTAAACAGTTCATTTTTACATTATTGTAAAAAAGAAGACTTACTCCTTAATGGGGCTTATTTTTAAGTGAGCAAAGCCTGGTGCTCATGGATAAAGTAAAGAATTCTTTACATAGAAACATTGTGCTCCAGTGTGGCAAAGAAAAAATTATATATATACACATACAAAGTAAAGAATAAGTCCACAATTTAGATCACAAAAAAATCTTGTCCCCAAATTGAGAAATTTATAAAAAACCATTTATACATGGTTATTGACCTATTGAAAACCTATATAACATTTTCAAAACAATAATTCAGTTAAAAGATACCACATTTCTTAAAAATGAAATTTTGTGCAAAAAAAAAATTTAGAGCTAGAAACAAGACTATCACCCAGTAGGAGGCCAAAAGAGCCACCAAAATAATTTAACTTTGTTAGATTTAGTGCATGTAACCAAAAGGCACGCACATGTGATTAATATATTAATATCTTTTCATGCAGAAACCTGTGCATGTTTATAATTATATAACAAAACATAAACATAACAAAACATAAACTCTATGCTTGGCAATGTTAATCTAGCCATATTCTTTCTAGTCTATCTGTCTAGGGGTTCCTAGATCACTAACACTGCCTCTCAAAAATATATATATTATATTTGAACAACATTCAATAAAAGTTAAAAAAGGATGTTAGACTGAAACACTATAATACTTTTCTCATTTCTGATACATATAGAAACTTACTGATAGGCTTATTTTAAATATAATTTCAAATTAAAATACAGTTTTCCTTCTGTTAATAAACACTTTGATTGCTCCAGTGAAGTCAGCAGAGAGAAGAACTTCTGTGTTATCTGTCTTCACAATACCTGAAAAGCATGAAAAAAAGATGTTATTTGATTTTAAAGGACTAGGAAGCCTGTTACCACAATACTACATGCTCATGACCCTGTTTCTATCTTTGGGAAAGATCCTCTTCCAACCATCTGTTTTTTGGATTTCTCTAGAATTCTTAAATTCTCTGGTACCTTTCTGTCTGACTAAAGCATACTTCCACTTAACTTTCTCTTAGCTGTTCCTTTCCTGACTTAGGGATGTTACAGTTCCTTGGAGCCTGAATGGCTAAATTCCTCCAAGGTAATCTAGGCCTCTAAGTCATCAATTGCTTCTATTTCAATTTTAGGATTGAAATGCTGGAAGAATTCTACCAGCTGGGCAATCTGCTCTTAAGAGGAGTCTCTAAGGTGATTGATAGGGCTGGCTGTAGCACAGACACACCGAAACAGCCATGAAATGAGTACGTTTGCTCTGGGAACGCTGACAGCCCTCTGTCCTTATGGTCTCTACTGAGTATCTCTGTAGCTATGCTCAGGGCCAAAATGCTTACCTTTTACATTTGCCAGATATATAATAACATTTGACAAATAAACTCTGTGTTAACTAACTTGATCATATATAGACTAAAAACTGGAGATGTAAGAAATACTGATTACTTAGAGATAGATGAATTTAAATTTTCATTGAAAAGTTGGTTACAGGATGAGCAAGACACAATGTTTTCACTCTAGGTGTCTTACTACCATCTTGTGAGCCATTGAACATTCCTTATAATCCTTCTGGAATATCTTAAAGGCAAGCGGCGCAGCTGTAGTAAAGGATTTAGAGATAAGAGAAAAATAGGAGAGGAAAATGAAAAGTCTTTATTGAGACTCAATTCTAGTGCCTGACAGTGCTGGAATCTCAGCACTAAGCATGCAAGGCAGGGGTTTGAGGAGGCCAGCCTCAATATGTAGTGAGTTCCAGGTAAGCTTGAGCTACAGAATGAGACTACTGTATTACACTGTCTTTAATTCTTGTTACATGCTGTAAACCACATCACCCCAACCTGGGTTGGGGGTTAATACAGGAAAGCTCAAACTGCCAATGTCAGGAATAAAGAGAGAGAGAGCCATTGGATGTGTTTTATAGTCCCATGCCCTGGGTTACCAGTTTAATCTTAGATAGACCTAGACAGGTACACATTTGGAAAGAATCCATTAAAGTTGCAACTCTTTCAAAAGAATCTAGAGTTTATGCAATCTTGTTAATGTGATATAGTTTTAAGGCTTTAAAAAATATACTATTCATTGTCTCCAAGTAGGCATTTAGTAAAAGCTTAATAATTATGATTTGTGTTGAAAGAAGTGCTAGGCTGGAAATCATCCTTGTATTCTTCAGAGAGAATAGCACATTAAGTGGAATGGACAGTATAAACAACATTATTGGGACAGTAAATTAAAAGTGCTTAAGAACTTTTCTGCAATTCGTGTACTTTAAGAAGCTCCCTCTGAAGCCAGGTGTGGTAGTGCACACCTTTAATCCCAGCATTCAGGAAGGCAGATCTCTATGATGTCATCCTGGTCAACAAAGTGAGTTCCAGGACAGTCAGGGATACACAGAGAAACCCTGTCATGAAAGACAAAGACAAAAACAAAAGCAAAACAAAACAAAAGCCCCCTCTGTGCATCCTATTCATTGCTGTGATTTTATGGCTCTCTAAAAAAGAGTTGTCTATTGTGTGCAAAAATCTTTAAGGAAGTATTCTATCACTGCTTTTCCTAATACAAGCTTATTTTCTCTAAAAACTGGTTTACATACACATGCTTTTAACCACATTCTTAAGGACAAGTACAGAACATTTTTATGATAGCTTCATACTATCACTCTTCCTTTTGACAGTTTCCTTTCACTTCCTCTTCTAAGCATTTTAAATACCTAAAATTGATGTAGGATTCCCCTCTGTATGCTATGAAAATGTTTTATTACCATTGGTTAATAAAGAAGCTGCTTTGGCCTATGGCAGGGCAGAATAGAACTAGGTGGGTAAAACCAAACAAAAATATATAAAGAGAGAAGGTGGAGTCAAAGAGATGCCATGTAGCTGCCGAAGGAGGAAGAAGCCAGAACCTTACCTGGGAAGCCACCACAGCCTCATGGTGATGCACAGATTAATAGGAATGGGTTAATTTAAGATGTAAGAGATAGCTAGGAATACAGCTAAGCTATTGGCTAAACAGTGTTGTAGTTAATATAGTTTCTGTTTGATTATTCAGGTCTGGATGGCTGGGAAATGAACAAACAGTCTCTGCTTACATGAAATTGATTATAGTACTTGGGAGGCATAGACAGGCATATCTCTGTGAAGTCAAGACCAGCCTGGTCTACAAAGTAAGCTCTAGGCCAGCCAGGGCTACACAGTGAGAGCATGTCTCAAAATAAATAAGTAAACAAATAACTAACTAACTCCCAATTTTCCAAAATTCCTAGAGGAATTTAAAGGTGTAAAGCTTTCAAGAAACATGTTATTGGAATGTTCAGAAATGGGTATCTAACAAATGTTATGTTGTCCACAAGAAATGTTCTTTATGTGCATGAAAATCTTACCACAGGGGGCTAGAAAAAAAACAGGACAAATAAAATATAGGCACCTACCAGTAGATGTGCAATCCAAAACTTCAGAATCTTCACTTTTATCAGTCCCTTCTAATTTTTCAGTTTGTATATCTGGGAATAACATCAAACTCGGGTTTGGAGCAAAGATGGCTGATGTAACAACTGCATTATGTGCTGGGAAAAATTATTTTAGGATAACTGAGAAATTTTATACTAAACATGAGGACAAAAATGAGAATATATAAGACTAATTTAAAACACAGAAGTATTTTTTAACAAATTATCTCATATAGGTTCTGTTTCCATATTTTTCAAATTTTAGTCCAAGAAAATTCTTTTTTGGTATAGAAAACTGAAATAGTTTGCTATTGAAATACAATGAGTTATAATTGCTAAACTGAGAATATGTCTTGAAGATAAAGCTGTGCCTTGCTCCAAGTTTCTCCAAGTCTTGCTCTGGATGGCTCCATCTTACAAAGCAGTATTTGACTCCATTTTGAATATAAATGCAGAGGCAGGATGACTTTACATCTCATTTGTACACACAGACACCATCACCCATCCAGCACCAATTACAAGGACCGACTGATACCTTATTAAAGCTACAAGGGTAACACCTACAAACTCATCAAAGTAGATTAGAAGCATATGACTACATGGGCCTATTAAAACTTTATCAGAGAAAAAAATGGGCCCCAGAACTTAGTGAACACATTGAAAGGTGGGATACTCCTATCTGAACCCTATAAAAAGATAGAACCTATCACTTTAATGACAGTGGTTACAAATGCAGTGAACTGCTATCTGACAACCTGGTCTATGTCAGAAACAGAGAACTTTTAATTGTCCTGTGAGTTTAAGCTCAGCTCAGTCCCCCTGCTGGAATGTCCCACTTGAATTGCCTGCCTGCCACCTGTTTTTCAGTTCAGTATTTTCATAGTTTGGCTATGAGTGGCTCTGCTGAGCTTCCAGAAGCTCTTCAGTTGTATTCCTTAATGTCTTATCTAACTGCCTCAGTGACTCTCTTTGCATCTATCTTTCTCTGCCCCAGGAAAGCTTCCTTGAACTCTGTGACCTCTTTAACCCTTTTGCACCCACTCTATAAGCTACTAATTACTGTATCATGTGCAATGTGTGATTTGAAACGTAATATTAGTAATTAAGATTGGAACGAAAGGGCCAGGGAGATGGCTCAGTTGGTAAAGGTTCTTGTGACACAAGCCTAGAGACCTGAGTTTGATCCTAAAACCCACAGGGGAAGGAGAGCACTAACTACACAGAGTTGTTCTCTGGCCTCTACCCTTGCACAGTGTCGTGTGTGGAACTACACCTCCCACACTACCCCCACACAAGTAACAATTCTTAAGAATTGGGATAAAGGAGCCTGTGTTGGTCAAAGGCCAGCTATCAAAGAAAACTGGGACTTCTTGAGAAATTGCAGTCAACAAAACTGTTGTAACTTGTGAGTTTATTGTAATTCTATAAATTCTAACATAGTGGAGAGACATAAGTATGTCCATCTATGTTTCCAGCATAGTGTAGTCACAACAAATCTCTACTGCTTTATAATAAGGCACATACATATAAGTAAGCTGCATTTGCTTACCTTTAATACCTTCCCAGAAGTCATTACGATCTCTCCTGACTGAAGTAAACTTGCTTAGGTCATGGTAAGTACTCCAGATATAAACATATTTATCTTCTGAACCGCTAACGAGGTAAGTAAAGTCATGGCTATATTTGAGCAGGACAGGTCAAAAAATAAACAGAAAAAAAATCAAGGTTTCCTTCTATCAGTGCTTCCTAATTTAAAATATCTAAAACAACACCTGAGGGAGATTGTTGAAAACTCGAGCCATCTCCTTATTCTGAAGATTTTGAAGGTGGTTTGATTAAGAGCCCGGCTTTTTTGGTGCTGTTGCTCATTGCTACTTACTTGTTCTAGCACTGTTATAATGACTATACTATCTCTTGTGATAGCCAGGCTAATCTTTTCAGACATAGGGATGTAACCTGCTGTTCAGTTTTTTAACATTATTAGTGCTGAGCACCCAACCCTGGGCTTCATCATGCTAACCATGATCAGCATTAGTATTTTCATCAAAGTCCTGATAACTATGATGTTGATTAATTCACTCTAGGAGAACTAGTGACTTAAAGGATAGTTCATCAGTTGAATGGCTGGGTAATTACTAGGTACTTCAAGAAGAACTATTTTTTTAAGAAAAGTTGATAGCAGAATTTGAAAGAAGAAAAGCTAGGCAGGTAATCCTATTTCAGGAGAGCTCACAGATCCCAAATTAAGAACTGAAATAATAATGACAAGTAAAGGTATAATGACAAGGTACTTTAGGGTGATAAAATACTTTCTTAGCTCCTGCACCTAAAACGATAAAGACAATATGTATGTAGTGGTGGGGGGGTGGGTGCCTCTTAAAAGCTTACATGAGAGTTGAAAAGCAAATATTCTGGAACTAAGAATCTTCTAAGCTCTAATGTCCCTGACAACTACGATTTTAGGCCAATTATTTAATGTTCTGGGTTTTGCTTTTTTTAATTTGCAAAAGAGGGGTAGTTTTCTTACGTACCATTCAGGTAGACAAAGTAAGCACTGTATGATGATAGTGTGTGATATGATTATAAAAACATATAGACTTAAAACCTTATATAATGAAAAACAGGGAGTGAAGAAATGTCATACTTTTGGGAATTTCCCAATGCCAATTTACCTGAAACTTGCTTTGATCTGGCTGCTGCTATTGACATAACCCTTATACTTCATGGACAGTGATAGGTCTCTGAGATCATATAGTCTGATTCTGGAGTCATTTGAAGTTACCAATATCTAAAAGCAAACCAAAAGCAAAGTTAAAAATATCATCTTTTGCTAGGTGGTGGTGGCACACGCCTTTAAGCCCAGCACTGAGGAGGCAGAGGCAGGAGGATCTCTGTGAGTTTGAGGCCAGCCTGGTCTGTACAGTGAGTTCCAGGACTGGCTCCAAAGCTACAGAGAAACCCTGTCTCGAAAAACCAAAATAAAAATCATCTTTTAAGGGTGGTGGTGGCACATTCCTTTAATACCAGGATTTAGAAGTCAGAGGCAGGTGGATCTCTGTGAGTTCGCGGCCAGCCTAGTCTGGTCTTCAGCCAGGACAGCTAGGGCTAGACAGAGGAAATCCTGTTTAAAAAGAAAAGTTTTTTTTTTTAAAAATCACCTTTTAATATAAATTAAGTCATAACATCAAAAGGTGTTAAACACCAAGCAAATAAACAGCAAAACTACAAACAGCAGTATTCCCCTATGTTATTGCTCAGATATTAAAACTATCTTTCGAGAATCAATACACAGTGTGGAGAGAGATGGTTTTGAATACTATAGTACCTTATTTTCTCCAGGTAAAGGTTCAATGCCAGTAATTTTTCTTCCAACCTTGTTGCGCCCTCTAGTAGATCGTACATGTATTTGTGTATGGTATTTCAAATGCTAAAACAAAATCATAAATTAAAAATATCAGAATTAGAAGAAACCTCAAGGATCATTTGCTCTAAGTCTCAGATATTACCATTTTGCCCTATTTTACAGAAAAGACAGTTAAAGGCCAGAGGGTAGAAATTACTTGTGTAAAACCACAAGGTTCTTACCTCTGTATCATAGAAAATACATCTACCATCATACGTCCCAATTACTGCATATTTGCCATTCTGACAGAAGTTGGCAGCTGTGATCAATTTTGTCTGACCATCTACTTCATTCCATAAAGCCACTTTTTTGTCAGGTATGTTCCATAGGCGGAGCTTTCCATCTAATGATCCACTGAGAAAATACCTGTCATCCTAAAAAGGTGGCGAAAGAGAATGCTTTTATGTTCACATCAGGAAAAGTTCAGCCAATTAATAAAATAAAAGGTTAGAAATAATAATCTAAAATGAAATCTTGAAAAGTAATTATTACTGCTTTTTCTTTTGAAGGCTGGGAACTAGGGAGTCAAGTCAGGGCCTCATGCATGAAAACAAGTACTCTATCAGTGAAACTACATTTACACCTAGCTACAAAGAACTAGTCTTCAAGCGAGCACCATTCTGTGCACTAAAAATAACAATTAAACAGATTTCATGTTGGAGAAACAGAATTCGAATCACTTTATCATATCCTTAAACTGTTTTTCCAAAGTATGGCTGTTAACAGAAATGTTTGAGTAAGCAACACATGAAACAATTTTCTACAATCAATTAAGTTTAAGAAATTCTGGAGTGTAAAAACTTTATAGGATTCTCTGTTAACTTGTATTTTTGAATCTCCAAAAGGGGGATAAAGTGGGTAGTGTCTTTTTAATTTCCTTCACCCTGGATTTTCTTTGGGTATGCTCTGGGAAACACTATCTTATACCATACATGTTTCAGGGACATGTGTAACATTGGGATACCAGGTTAATACCAGTTACAAACTGAACCTGTGCTTTAGGAACTCTGATACTGAATTACAGACTAAGAGTTCTAGATCTAGAGAAAACTGACTCTATCCTAGGCATACAGCAATGTCAGCAGACATTTCTGATTGTCATAGTCTGGTGTAGGGGAGGATGTTAACACTGCAAATAGAGGCCAGAAGTGCTACTAAGCATCCTACAATATACAGACAGGACATTCATCCCTCCCAATAACAAACAATGTCAGTAGAGTCAAGGTTGAAAAGTCCTCTGTAAATGACACTAGTCCTACCACTCAGCTGGGCTAAATTCTGGTAATGTGATAATTACTTATTAGGGGCTAGGGAGATGGCTCAGTTGGTAAAGTGTGAGGACCTTTGTTTGGATCCCCAGCACCCACACATATGGCAATGGCACACATTAGTAACTTTAGTGCTGGGGGTCAGAGAAAGGTAGATCCCCTAGAATTCCCTGGCCAACAAGTCTGGCCAAATGGGTGAGCTCCAGATTAAGTGAGAAACTCTTTCTCAAAAGATAATACGAGAAGGTACCACCCCCACAAACACAAGGATTACAAATTAATAATCAGGACATTTTCTTCGTATTAGACACTTAATTCACTGCTGAAGCCTCTCATGGATGCTGCCTAAACTACTCAAAAGTTTGAGGCAGGAAGATCACTTGAAACCAAGATTTTGATGTGTGCCAGAGCAACACAGTGAAACCTGATCTCAGAAACAGTAAACAAGAAACAAACAAGATTAAGACTAACAAGAGCTGGGGAGATAGCTTGTTAGGGTAAAGTGCTTGCTACCTAATCAGGAGGACTCGATTGCTGATCCCTAGCACCTACATAAAAGCTGGGTGTAGCGGCACAAATCTGTAACCCCAGTGCTGGAGCAGGGGACAAGATAAGTAGACTCTGGAGAGTTTGCTGGCAAGCCAGTCTAGCCAGAACAGTGACTCCATGTTCAGTGAAAGAGACTTTGTCACAAAAAATAAGGTAGGTTGGGAGACATGGCTCAGCAGTTAAGAGCACTGGCTGCTCTACCAGAGGACACAGGTGCAATTTCTAGCATTCATTTGGTGGCTCACAAGCACCTATAACTCCAGTTCCGAATGATCTAGATCTAACACCCTCTCTGGCTTTGGAGTGCACCTGACACACATGTGGTACACAGATATACATATAAAATATCCATATACATAAAACAATAAAAATTCATTAGTTATTAAAAAATAAGGTAGAGTGTCAGAGGAAGATAATTCAAGGTTGACTTTAGGCTCCACAAGTGAATACAATGGCCCATACATGCACGTAAGCATACACACATACAACACACCCACAAAATATTCATTAACAATGTTTCAAGAGCCTAAATATTAATTTAGGATATCATACAATGAAATGTGGTTGCTATCTATTTCAGTCTTTTGTGCTTTGTCCCCCTTTCACAATTCTCACCTATATACTTACCGTTACCATTTTACAGCTATTGTTTCCTCCTTTTAGAGACATCTTATCATATAGGCCAGCCTGTCTTAAACTAGTGATCCTCCTGATTCAGTTTAAAGAGAGCTGGGATTACAGATGTGCTACCATTTTTAGCTGCTATTTTTCTATCTCTATCTCTAATATCTTCCATATGTAGTGTACACTGTAGTTCATGAGCTATTAAGCATTTGGGATTACTTTTTACTACTGTATTTAGAATATAATTCCCCACTTGTAATACAAATTATTAGAATATTTCTTTTCCAACCACTGACTGATTGATTGACAGGGTCTTCTTATGTATCCTGGATTGGCCTCAAACTCATTGTGTAGTGGAAAGTGACTGTGAACTTCTGACCGTTCAGTCACTACCTTCCCAGAACTGTGAGGACAGGCTTGCGTCACCACAACCATTTTTTGTAGTACTCGCAAATAAACCCAGAGATTCCTGCTTGCTAAACAAATACCTTACTAAGCTACATTCTCAGTCCCTTTCCCCAGTTTTTGAGACATGGTCTCCCTAATCAGCCTTGGCTGTCTGAAAACTTACTCTATAGACTAGGCTGGCCTCAAACTCACAGAGATTCATATGTGTCAGCTTCCCAAGTGCACGGACAGTGTTACAACACCCAGCTCCCTTCCAATTTTTAAAGCAAAATGTGACACTAATTTGCTTTCAGTTATGTGGCCACTAATGATTTTTTTTATCCTGTAGTCCTAACTGTTCTCCACAGAAATCAAATTCCTTCATCTCATGACAAAGAGTGGTTACTTACTCTTGGATGGAAAGTGATGGCAGTGACAAAATCTATATGTTGAAAACAGCAAAGGCATTCTCTTCTAGAAATGTGCCATAACCTGACTGTTTTATCCATGGAAGAAGAGAGCAGAAAGTAGTTCTATGGAGAAAATGACATCAGTACTTTATTACTGTCTATATTAAAACACTACTTATACAATACAATTTAACTAGAATCACAGTTTTATTTTCCAGTTTTTAGTTTTATAAACTATGTTATTGCTATATGCAGCACCACAAAGAACACGACTATTTCAATTCACTTGAAAAATGTATTATTTTCTCAAACTAGTATCTAGTGTATTTCACTAACTTTAAGACATTTCAGCATTACCTGTTGTTACATTAGTATGAATCTTATGATGTATGATAGGAAGTATGCCAGGTATAAGCAGAGTATTAAGGAGTACTTTAGCTATTTAACCTGCACATGTTCAAACTTAGCTATGAATATATGGTATCTACTTATTTGATTATTTTAGTTTAGCTTACTCTTCACACCAAAAATGCGGGTGAATTCTAACTTACATGGATCTTAATTGTCACTTAAAATGTCTTCAAAAAATTACTCTGTAGTGCAGCAAGAAATGAAAAGTTATTGTGCTCCTGTCACACGCTAGGCAAGAAAATTAGAGAACAGAAACTGTCAAGATTCTCAGAAAACATCATAGAATTTTCTGAGCTGGAAGAAGTAGGCTAACTGACTTGGGCATTGTATTTCACCAATTACCCTGGAACCAAACACTAATTGGTGACCAAAAGCACAGCTGGAAAAGCCCAATAACTTGAAAACTCATCTCTCTAAAGGGTGGAACTATATATTACACTGAATGAGGAAACTCAAAGGGACTCTAGTAGTTTTTGAAATGTCTAAGATGATCAACAAATCAAGGTAGTAATAACATCTATAGAGTACATATAGTTGGCTAAAAGCTTTGTTCTTAGCACTATAGCAACTCTGTGAGGTAGGCAGATTCTTTTCATCCTTTGTGACAACTGAGAACAGTGGAGCATAGAAAAAGAACTTGCCTAAGATTACACAGCCTACAGATAGGGCTCAAGAGCAGGTGCTTTGACTCTAGGTCTAGGCCCTGACCATGTTTTCCAGAGTTTTGCAGAAAAGCATCAAAATGCTTTGTCATTTGCTCAGAGTAATTAAGAACACTTAACCTTTATCTGTGTGACAGCTCATACTTGTAATTTTGGGGATGTGAAGGCAAAAGAATCAGGAATTCAAAGTTATCCTTAGCTACAGAGTAAGTTTTAGGACAGCCTGGCTACAAGAGACCTTGTGTTCAAAAAAATCATAAAAAATAAGCAGAAAGACTAATTGCAAATATTTATTTGGCTATATAACTGTAATGAGCTACTCTATAAAAACACATTTAAAATACCTATCTTTAAATAGATACTATACCTTATTACTAAAATAAAGCTTTGGAGCACACATGGTGGGAAAAAAACTTGCAAGACTCTAGGATTAACCCTGAGTATTGAGAAACAAAGTGGAAAAAAGGAGGAGAAATTTGGAAGATCTATAATAGACTCTGGAGGTATCTAATAATTATTTTTACTTTCAAAGATAATCCAATTCCAGAAAAGTTTTAATGAACATATATAGTTTGCATTCTAATTTTCTGTTGATTTATAGCACTAAACTTATGGTCCAGTGCTCTTGAATATTAGCCTTCTTCAGAGCTGCAGGTGTAGCTCAGTAGTGTACGATTAGCATTCAAATAAGCCACCAAACAACCAACTAAAACAACTCAAATAAAATTTGGCATTATTCAACTCTTACTTTAAGCATATGATATATGAATATATTCTTAAAATATTAAATGTATGTGCTAAAGACATGCTAAATTTTATTCTATGACAAGAATTTTTGTTCAATAAATTCTTGGTAAATGAAATTAATTTCTTTAATTTTTTATGTGTATGAATGTTTTGTCTGCATGTATGACTGCATACCATGTATATATGTAGTGCTCAAAAAGGCCAGAAGAGGGTGTTGGATCTTCTGGAACTGGAACATATAGTTGTGAGCCATCATGTGAGTGCTGGGAATTGAACCTAGGTTCTTGGGAAGATGAGCCAGTGCTATTAACTGCTGAGCCATCTCTCTAGCCCTGAAATAATTTCTTCAACTCATTGCTGAACTTTGGAGTCACATAAAGTATATTAAACTGCCTCAGCAGTAAAAAACAATGACATCTGGAATTTTGCATGAAAATGGATGGAAATAGAAAACAGTATCCTGAGTGAGGTAAC